>CM035796.1:9452835-9482835 GCA_020466265.1 Siphamia tubifer
CTGACAAAGGTAGATATTCCTGAGTCACATCGTCTCCAGTTCAAAGTGATCAAACACAGAAACAAACACATTTGTTACAGTCAGCGACTTTTGTCTTCAGAAGACATTGTGTCCTCAGACGTCCTGCGTCTTATAACTAAAGACAACCATATTCATTCAAGTCGCCCAGGGACTTTCTTTTTCCTGCTCAGCTTAGATTATTTTCTCTGTGTTATGAATGGACAACTTCAAACGCCTGGCTGCATTGGCCTACACCCCCACCCCCACCCCCCACCCCCACCCCCACCCCCACCCTCCCACACATACCCCCCCCCCCCCCCCCCCCCCCCCCCAACCAATTATTCATGAAGGTCTTCTTGTGAAAAAAAAAAAAAAAAAAGGAGCGCACAGAGGGAGTTTGCAACTTATTATCATGACCTGATTAAAGCTAAGTAGAAAGTGGCAACAGTGCAGCGCAGCCCGTCCATTGTCAAAAGTTGACAAGATGAATGAATAAAAAAAATCATCCACTGAACCTTTTGATCTGACTTTTGTTTTTTTTTTGTTCCAACCAGTCAGTGAAAGGTGAATGATGTGCCAGAATATGAATTTTGTGAAGTACTAAATGTTCTGTTCCTTCACCTTTAAAGGCCCAGTTCTACTCCCCAGACATTTTTTTTGTTGGTCTACCGTTTATCGTATGACATCTTAGAAAAATGGTTCCAACAATACATTTTAAAAATACACAACTGAAAATACAGAACCCCTTTCTTCAGACATCCTCCCGAAGCCACACCCATGGGCGACGCACCCCCACTTCTCCAACCAGATGATTTCATACCCCTCCACTTTTTCCTGAGTTTATATATTGTATCGTTACTGGATCCAGGAAATAGACGGAGAGTTGGTCTCACCTACTTTTTATTTCAGGATAAACAGTTACTGTCGGTCACAATCGCACCAAACAAACATCAATAACATTTCGGGGCTGTTACAATATCTATGGTTTAAACTGTTTACCCGCACCGGGCGGCACAACAGCATATGTAAATGAAGCGCACCTCAGTTCACTGGCCGAAATGTAAACAGTTCTTCTTCGTAATGAAAAATGTTACCGTTGTTAAACTAAGTTAACTAAACTATGTCTTGTTCTGTGACATTTACCCTAAGACAGTGGTTCTAGAACTTTTTTCAGTGATGTTTCCCCTGAGGAACATATTTTTAGTCGTCTCCCCTGTCATGGACAAAACATTTTGTAAGAAAAAAAAGAGGTACAGTGTCTGTAAAATCAGTGTCTGATTTTTAAAATCCAAATTCATATCAGTTTTTTATCTCATAATTTTTACTTTTTATCTCAGAATTTTTTGCTTATGAATTGAATAAATGTTTAATTGAGGAAAAACACATTTTTGTTATTTTTTTTGTCTATATATTAGCTTTTTAATATAAAAATTTAACATTAATGGATAATTCCGATGATAGATTCAGAATATTTTGCTCACCCCCACATTTTAAATGGCTGTGACACCCCTGGCCACGCCTCCAGAATAACCTGGCTCGAAATTTGGGTGGGGCATAAAATGTCAATCATTACGTTCGGGTCGGGTCGGGTCGGGTCGGGTCGGGTCGGGTCGGGTCGGGTCGGGCTTCTCTCTCGCGTAATTAAGCGAGTGTGCATCAAGATCTCTCTTTCACTCTCATTGTCTGGCCTCTTATTCTGTGTTCCAGTGTTATTTCGTTGTGTAAATGCATTTATCATGATAATAAAAATATGTAGATTATTTTAATCTTAAAAATCGTGCGTTTTTTTCTGTCAAAAATACTATGGGATGAATTTAAATTTCGGGTTTGCTTCGGGCTCAGGCCTGCAGATCAAGTTAATTGGTCAGGCTCGGGCTGGGTCGAGCTTTAATGCCTGCGGCCTGGGTCGGGGTCGGGCTGGATTTTTTTTAGGCCCAATCTTACTTCTACTGTTTGGTTCTTTATGGGTTAAGATCACATTTTTAGACAAACACTATTGAGTCAATGTGAAGATATTTTCCTATTTTCTTATGTTTTCAGGCAGTTCCAGAGGCTTGAGAATAATTGAAGATCCTCACTAATAAGGCATTTAATTTACATCCTCATTAAGCAGCAGCAGCAGCAGCAGCAGCAGCAGCAGTCAGCAGCAGCAGCAGCAGCAGCAGCAGCAGAGCAGCCAGCAGCAGCAGCAGCAGCAGCAGCAGCAGCAGCAGCAGCAGCAGAGCAGCAGCTAGCAGCAGCAGCATGTTAACATGTGCACACAAAACAACGCGACTGTTCACAGGACTAAAATCATCCTTTACTCAATCAGTATGACATTAAAAACTGAATTTTTTTGCATGAATAATAAAGGGAAATAATAGAATCTGGCTAAATATTTCTTACTTAATGTTTTAGATTTGTTTGATAATATTTATTACCATCTCATTGTGGTGACAGGTGGAAGACACAGGTGAAACAGAACATGTGTTTCAGTTTTATCTTATATTTTATTATATAAATGAAGTCACTTTTCTTTGCAGGCAGACAGAAGGTCTCTGGTTTGATTCCCACACCAGACCTTTCTGTGTGGAGTTTGCATGTTCTCCTCGTGTCTGTGTGGGTTTTCTCCAGTTTCCTCCCACCATCCAACACATGCACTGATAGGTTAACTGGTTAATCTAAATTGTCCATAGGTGTGAATGTGAGAGTGATTGTTTGTCTATATATGTTCAACCCTGAGATGAACTGGAGACTCATAAAGGGTGTACCCCACCTCCACCCATTGTAGTTGGATTAGGCCCCCAGTGACCCCATGACCTTAGTGAGGATAATTTGGGTTAAGACGATGAGATGAGATGAATATAGCACTTTTTTGGACACTCAAAGATGTTTTACATAACAAACAAGCAATGTATATATATATAAAAAAACTAAGCAAAAGACAGTTTGAAAAGATTAGTTTTAAGAAGAAATTTGAATGTGGAAAGTGGGTTTGACCTTTCAAGATTGCTTAAGGTCAAAGGTCAAAGGCCATTTTGAAGCCTCCATGTAGTTTCCTATCTGTCAACAATAGTAACTGAGTACTTAACACCAATGTTTTTTGGAGTTAGGACCATTTAAAATAATGCAACCTTGATTTTGACCTTTCAAGGGCAATCAAGGTCAAAGGTCATGGTGTAATTTTGAGTCAGATGCCAGGTTTTCTATATTTCATTAATATTAACAACATTTCTATTTCCTCTTGTTTTTCCGCTGTATTCCATATTATGTATTTATTGATTGATTTTACAAATTGACAAATGACCCCTGACCTCTTGGGTCAACAATAGATCAAAAATCTATACAAACAAGAAGCAAAATTGAAAGACGATAATTTTGGTGCTCATTGTAAATGTCTAAAATTAATAGTTGAAAATGATATACAAAATCTGATTTTGACCTTTATTGTGAAATTCCTGTGATCACTGTAGAAACACATTTTTGGTGACGTTAACCTTTGACCTACATTTATCAAAACTTCATAGGAATTGGTCCAGTACTTTTTTCATAAAGTTCTGAGAAACAGATGGATAAAAAAAAAAAGGAAAGGAACCAAACAATACAAAAAGGAAATAGACAAACAGAGCTACTTCAGATACGCCTGACCCAAAACCCCAGACAGTTGATAAAATAATCATTTAAACTCTTTATTTTTGTAGAACGCTCCATCTGTGCCTATTGAATTGTCTGAGAATATTGGAATATGCTGACTACAGTAGGACTCGGGAAAAGCAAATAAAAGAAACATCATTAGATAAATAGAAAATATTCTTTAAATGTGTTTGTAGTTATTCAGAACATCGACATTTATTCATTATTAAAATGTAAATGTATTATTACTTTTTTCATTACATGTTCAAGGGCCCACATTTATAAGCTGAGGACTGTTTCTGTAATATCCTATTTCAAAAGAGTCTTGCAAATAAATTATTGATTGATTCTGTGAATGCATTCTAGGCCTGTTTACATGGGAGTTTTTATTCCTGTTTAATTCCGAATAAAAGTTAATTCCGCCTTAAGATGACCATGTTAATGTCTAATTCCAGTTGAAAATATTAATTCCCAATTAAACTTAATTCCGATTGAAGTCATCGCTTTATCACGATGTTAATTCTGAATAAGATCATTCCTGTCACATGTAAACAGTTAATTCCGCTTTAACATTATTCCTATTCTGCTCATGCTCCTGGTGTTGTCACAATGACGTACATATTTCACGTTGATGACGCAAATATTCCACATTAGAGTAGGAACATTTTCCAACATGGCTGTACAAAGCAAGCATTGGAGTCTCAGCGAAGTTAAGTATTTGATTGGAGAATTGGAAGAATTAAATAGAATGGAAACAGTGCTCAACAAAACAGGAAGTGGATGTTTTCTTCCAGTAGACATCAAGACATCATGTGGGCATTCTGTCCAATCAGAACCCTCTGTACCCCCCCAGCTCATAAAGCCCAATTAACTACAGCAGAATAAACCCATGTCCGGTGTAAATGCTTTTTCAGAATTAACATGTCCATGTAAACACGAAGGAAATAGCTTTAATTCCAAATGACTTTATTCAGAATAAATTATTCAGAATTAAAAAACATCATGTAAACATATGGACTCAAAATGTGTACAGTCGATCTATTATTCATTCACTCCCACATTCTAAACATGATACAGTCCAGAAACAAACAGAACCCACATGTAAGACTCACAGACCAGAATAAAGTTTGAACAGCTTTATTAAAATAGATAGAACATATACATGAAAACAAAATATGATTTCATTTGCATATTCAAAAAGAACTAGAAGGAGATAGAATTTATTTAATCCCACCTCTTCTCCAGAAAACATTCTTTTGTTTAGGTTGTTATCAACATAATATATTAAAAACATCTAGTATCCTTGTATCAGTGCAGCTCATCTATCACCTTCACACACATGTTCACATTTATATTAACATATAGAGACAGTAAAAATAAATAAATACAAGGCAACACAAAATGAATACACAATAAAGTAAACAATGAGACAAAGTGAACAACAACGATCAAAGAAAACATAAACAAACCCACACACCAAAATAAATAAATTAGAGCTGTGCTTTTAACACATTAATGTGGATTAATCAATCATTATGATTGATTCTATTAAAAATATTAACACAATTAAATGGAACAGTTCTTTATCGTTATTTTGTTAAAACTGTTGATGACGTCGAGTAAATATGCTAATTGGATACATATTATTTTTGCATATGTTTTGAATATTTATTACCATTTTATCTGCATTTTAGAAGCGTTTTTGAATATGTTTTGGATATGTCATCATTTTTGCGTGTGTGAATTTTAGCATGTGTTGCGTATATATACAACTATGGAACAGGGCAGAGATTAATTCAGTAAACAGATGAGGGTCAGAACCAATAATCCAGCCAAAAACCAAGAAACGTTACCGGTGTACATGTGAGGGTCATAACATGAGTCCTGAATCCAATACGGCGCCAACATGGAGGAGGCGAACCTGGTGTCAGGTAAAGATTCCGGGTCCGGTTACGTGAGGCAGATTCCAACATATAAAATAGACAAGGTAGAGACAACAGATCAGAACCGAAGTACGACCTATGCCATAACAAAGTACTTTTACTTAGTTACTTCCCACCTCTGTTTTTTTTCCTCATAAGTAAAATTCTTTGGTTTGTTAAGTCACAAAGTAAAACAAAATTCTCCTACTTTTCCAAACTAGGAAATAAAGCTGAAAACGTCCGTATGTTTTTCCATTACGTGTTTGGACGGTCGCCACCAGACGTGACAGACTCACATTTCTTAGAGCAGGGTGCATTGATTGACTGATCGAAATGAGGCGATGTAAATTTATACAGGAGGAGTAATGAAAAACAACCCTCAGTATATGAGCACATGTTGTTAAATGGAGTCAGTGACAGCGCAGTGTCATAGTGGTCGTTCAGTTTGGTTCAGATCTGAACAGTTTTGTTCGTTTATATGATCCTAAAAACTGCCCAAAAGAAAGAATTTATAAACAGAAAATATTACAATAGAGTTGGAAGTTTAGCTCAGGTTACTTTCACACCAAATGTTTCATTTAAACCAACAGATCTTACTTCAGTAATATTAGGTTTTTAGGGTTTTTAATTATTTTATGTGATTTTATTTCATTTCTATAATGTCTATTAATTGTAGGAATGTGTTTTTAGTGGGTAAGGTGTTTTATGTGGAACAGACAATAACCTATCTATCTATCTATCTATCTATCTATCTATCTATCTATCTATCTATCTATCTATCTATCTATCTATCTATCTATCTATCTATCTATCTATCTATCTATCTATCTATCTATCTATCTATCTATCTATCTATCTATCTATCTATCTATCTATCTATCTATCTATCTGTCCATCCGTCCGTCCGTCTCTCTCTCTCTCTCTCTCCCTCTCCCTACCTGTCTGTCTGTCTGTCCGTCCGTCCGTCTCTCTCTCTCTCTCTCTCTCTCTCTCTCTCTCTCTCTCTCGCTCTCCCTACCTGTCTGTCTGTCTGTCCGTCTCTCTCTCTCTCTCTCTCTCTCTCTCTCTCTCTCTCCCTCCCTCCCTCCCTATCTATCTATCTATCTATCTATCTATCTATCTATCTATCTATCTATCTATCTATCTATCTATCTATCTATCTATCTATCTATCTATCTATCTATCTATCTATCTATCTATCTATCTATCTATCTATCTATCTATCTATCTATCTATCTATCTATCTATCTATCTATCTATCTATCTATCTATCTCCTCTCCCTAACATGACGTGCTTCAGTGACTCCAGCAGATTTGTCTCCAGATGCAGTAACGACTAATTCTCCAATTGGATATTTTGCCAAAAATGATCAATACAGTAAATGTAATATGCAAAGATCAGAGCGAGTACCAATGTGCGAACGTGTCGCTCCATAGTGAGTCCAAATTGGCGCTTATTTCTATCCCAAGATAAACATTGATGAAACTTCAATCAGACCAATTTGGGTTCATCTGCAGGTGTGAAAGTGGAGTCTATATGATATATAATAATAATTTTATTCTCCAGTGTGGACCCAATAATCGAACTAGCGGTGTGAAAGCGCCCTTAGTTTAGTTTATTTCAAATATGCAACAAAACAAAATAATCTTAGTTAGTCTTTATAAATGAAACAAATAAGAAAACAAAACAAACAAAAACATATACATGAAAACCTCATTTGCATATTCAAAAGAACTAGAAGGAAGTAGAATTTAGTAGAATTTCTCTTCTCCAGAAAACATTATTTTGTTTAGGTTGTTATCAACATAATATATTAAAAACATCTAGTATCCTTGTATCAGTGCAGCTCATCTATCACCTTCACACACATGTTCACATTTATATTAACATATAGAGACAGTAAAAATAAATAAATACAAGGCACCACAAAATGAATACACAATAAAGTAAACAATGAGACAAAGTGAACAACAACAATCAAAGACAAACATAAACAAACCCACACACCAAAATAAATAAATTAGAGCTGTGCTTTTAACACATTAATGTGGATTAATCAATCATTATGATTGATTCTATTAAAAATATTAACACAATTAAATGGAACAGTTCTTTATCGTTATTTTGTTAAAATTGTTGATGACGTCGAGTAAATATGCTAATTGGATATATATTATTTTTGCCTTTTTGTTTTGGATATTTATTACTATTTTTTTCTGTCTTTTTTCTGTTTTTTAAATATGTTTTAGATATGTCATACTTTTTGCGTGTGTGAATATGTGTTGTGTATATACTTTTTTTCAGCAGTCTTGAATTTATTCATGTCATTTTTGTGCATTTTGAGACAGAACGGTTGACTGATATAAAGTGACTTTTTTGACTTTTTTTTTTCACTGAATCACTTCCAGCTTTAAATATCACATTAACATGAAGCACACTGTGCATCACTCAGTCATTCTGTTAGCACTAAGGCCTTGCCTAGTTTGGACAAACATGTTAAGTGTATAGACAGTAATATAGATTAAAAATTAACATTCAGTCATGATTAATTTAAATTAATCCTGTGATTAATCTGATTTCAAAATATAACCACTTGACAGCTCTAAAATAAATAAATGAATAAATACATTTTAAAATAATAAAATGAATTAGTACTCATGTGTTCCTTTTTAAAGCCTTTCTTCAGTTTTATTCTGTGTAGAAGTGAATAATGGCCCAGACACCAGGAGGTGCTCTGAATTGCAGCCATTTACATTGCAAAATAATCACAGTCATTACCGTATCATACTTTAAAAAAACATCCACCTACCAACAGGTGCAGCTCGTAGGATCAGCAGGAGCCTTGACTTCCAGAAGCGCAAATGGATGACATTTGTGCAGTCGATTTAGATCCTCACAGTTGGACTCACTCATTACATCAACCACCAAACCTGAAAAACTCTGACGCTCGACAGCACAGATGTCAAACTCAGTGAAGTTCAGGTTCCATATTCAACCCACAATTACCTTAAATGGACCAAACCAACAAAATAATAATATAATAACATGTAAAGTATGTCAGCTCTAACCTTTCTCTATGTTTTACTATGAAAAATGTAAAAATAGATTAGAACAATATTCACATCTATAAACTATCCTTTAAAAATGTGAAAAACATGAACAACCTGGAATTTGGTTTATTTATTTATTTATTTATTTATTTATTTATTTAGAGCTGTTAAATTATTTTAAAAAATAAATAATCAGATTAATCACAGGGTTGCGTTGGATTAGTGTTGTTTAATCGTGATTAAATATATATATTTAATCTATATTAGTTGTGTTTCATTTTCAATCAGCAAACATATTGTAGACAGAAGTGGAAAAAAATTCTGCACTGAATATATATATATATATATATATATATATATATATATATATATATATATATATATATATATATATATATATATATATATATATAGTGCAGACATTTTATATACGTCTTCTGAAATACAGACTAAATTCCACACTATAAAGACTATAAGGTGCATTGTCAATGAATGGTTTTTATTAAGGTTTTTCATGAGGTGCACTAAGTGAAGTCAAAATGATGAGATAAAAAGTCAAAATTATTAGATAAAAAGTCAAAATGATGAGATAAAGGGCGGCACGGTAGTGCAGTGGTTAGCACTCGTGCCTCACAGCAAGAAGGACCCTGGTTCAAATCCCACACCAGGCCTTTCTGTGTGGAGTTTGCATGTCCTCCCCGTGTCCGCGTGGGTTTTCGCCGGGCACTCCGGTTTCCTCCCACCAAACACATGCACTGATAGGTTAATTGGTTAATCTGAAATTGTCCATAGGTGTGAATGTGAGACTGATTGTTTGTCTATATATGTTCAGCCCTGCGATGAACTGGCATCTCATACAGAGTGTACCCCGCCTTCGCCCATTGTAGCTGGATTAGGCCCCAGTGACCCCCGCGACCCTAGTGAGGATAAAGCGGGTTCAGATAATGAATGAATGAATGATGAGATAAAAAGTCAAAATTATTAGATAAAAAGTCAAAATTATCAAATAAAAAGTCAAAATTATTAGATAAAAAGTCAAAATTATCAAATAAAAAGCCTAAATTATTAGATAACAAGTCAAAATGATCAGACATACAAAATAACAAACCTACAGGTGGCCTCAGACTTTTTATAGTTCTGTATGTATTTCATATTTAAGTGGAAAAATGACCTCCATTTAAAGAGCAACAAATCGCTGTGAACATATTACAGTCAAGACCATAAATGACCAAATGGTTCCTTTTAAAGTTCTGAACACAAAAGTTATTTCTTCTATAAGCTTGAATTTCAAAGAAGAAGCTATAACTTGTCCTCACTGAAGCCTTACACAAAAACCACACAGTCCCAGGAGTTTTTATTTATGCTTATAATTTATTATCCTTCGTCAAAGCTCTGCTGAATGTTTTATACCAACTGCTGTGCTCCTTATTATTTGAGCTATATATGTGATTCTGTTGTAAAAGAAATGTAGTGACTCATTAACAGAAAAAAAATGAATAAAACATCACTCCACAACAAACAAAACAACAACAACAACAACAACAACAACAACAACAAAAAGCCAAAACGACAGCCTTTAGCTTTTAGTATCCCCACTGAAACTCCAAAACAAACGGGAGAGGCTGCATGCTTTCCCAGCGTTCCTGCCTACAGGACATTTTGTTTGCGTCACCAGAGAAACAGAAGAAACAAGTCACAAAAACCAGAGCGTGTGCACGTGACAAAGACTCAGAAAAACATCTGTAACTGTGTAACTGTTAGAGCATCGACTTCACAATGTCTACATGTCATATCACAGGTCCTGCAGTTATTTATATTTAACTTATTATTAAATTTGTATTCATTTGTATATTTTAATTTATTTATATTCATTTATTTTTATGGATTTATTATTTTTTATTTATTAACATATATTTTTTTATAAAAAAAATTTTTTACATTTATTTTACATATTTAATTATTTTTAATGCATTGCTTGTTGTCTATTATGTAAAGGGTCTTTGAGTGTCCAAAAAAGTGCTATATAAGTTTGAGGTATTATTATTATTATTATTATTATTATTAATAATAATAATAATAATAATAATAATAATAATAATAATAATAATAATAATAATAATAATAATAATAATAATAATAATAATAATAATAATAATAATAATAATACTTTGTCTTTTTTATTTATTTATTCATTCATGTATTTTATTTTTTTTTTGGACATTTTATTTATTTATTTATTTATTTATTTTTAATTATACACACATGTTCCATTTACAAATAATATTCAAATAGTTTCCAGGGAATTTCAAATAGTGTTTTGGACCAAAAGTCACATCCCGAATGTCAACATAACGATGCCATTGCCAGAACTTTCCAATCTTCTCAAAATGACATCATTGTTGATGGTACCATGTGGATGTGGTGCTGAAATGATTACAAACTTTATTGGATTCACTCAAACACGCTGGTACAATGGTTAGCACTCATGTGTCACAGACAGAAGGTTGCTGGTTCGATTCCCACACCAGACCTTTCTGTGTGGAGTTGGTTTCCTCCACTTTTCATGCACTGATCAGTTAAATGGTTCATTTAAATTGAGTGTAAGACTGATTATTTGTCTATATATGTTCAGCCCTGAGATGAACTGGAGACTCATACAGGGTGTACCCCGCCTTCACCCATTGTAGCTGGATTAGGCCCCCAGTGACCCCCATGACCCTATTGAGGATAAAGCGGGACGAGAGACATTTCTGTGTGGACTCGGCCTCAGATTATAGGTTGAAAAACAGAGAGAGAATGTGATACAAGTGTCCCTTTATGGACTAGAAACCCAGTCCAATAACCCCCCCCCCCCCCAAAAAAAAAATAAATAAATAAATAAA
Source organism: Siphamia tubifer (assembly GCA_020466265.1). Classification (NCBI taxonomy): domain Eukaryota; kingdom Metazoa; phylum Chordata; class Actinopteri; order Kurtiformes; family Apogonidae; genus Siphamia; species Siphamia tubifer. Next base: position 9,464,303 of record CM035796.1, read on the forward strand.
ACCCCTGAAACCTCAACCTCTGGAGTTCAGCCTCCAGCCTCGAATATTATCTGTGATGTTTGTTCCCAGGCTGATTGGACTGGGCATGTAGGTAAAGCTTATGTCTGAACTTTATTCATGTATTCATGGCTTGTTTTGAGTGTAAACACCCAGGAATTGGATATGGGTCACTTTTAAAAATAGATGCAAACAGACAGCTAAAAAAGAAGAAAATAAAAGAACAGAATATTTAACATGTGGCATTTGTTGTCAGTTTTAAAGCAGATAAATATCATTACATATGAAGTGACATGAAATGTTCTTATCTCTGCAAAAACACATAAAAAGGTTATGGCTTCAGGGCTTCGTAACTGCATTCAAACAAACAACAGAGCATCATACATATGTTTCAGAAAAAAATTGACCTTTTTAATATTATATTTGATGACATCATTCCTGTAATTTAACTCAACTTTCATGTTAATAAAACGTACATGTTGATTTGATTTTGATTTGATTCGAAGGCAACAATAATCAATACAACAACAACAACAACAACAATAATAATAATAATAACAATAATAATAATTCCTTCCTTCCTTCTTTCCTTCCTTTCTTCTTTCCTTCCTTCATTCCTTCCTTCCTTCTTTCCTTCCTTTCTTCTTTCCTTCCTTTCTTCTTTCCTTCCTTATTTCCTTCTTTCCTTCCTTCCGTTCTTCCTTCCTTCCGTTCTTCCTTCCTTCCTTATTTCCTTCCTTCCTTCTTTCCTTTCTTCCTTCCTTCCGTTCTTCCTTCCTTCCTTCCTTCTTTCCTTCCTTCCTTCCTTCTTTCCTTCCTTCCTTCTTTCCTTCCTTCCTTCCTTATTTCCTTCCTTCCTTTCTTCTTTCCTTCCTTATTTCCTTCTTTCCTTCCTTCCTTCCTTCCTTCCTTTCTTCCTTCCTTCCTTCCTTCTTTCCTTCCTTCTTTCCTTCCTTCCTTCTTTCCTTCCTTATTTCCTTCTTTCCTTCCTTCCTTTCTTCCTTTCTTCCTTCCTTTCTTCCTTCCTTCCGTTCTTCCTTCCGTTCTTCCTTCCGTCCTTTCTTCCTTACTTCCTGCTTTCCTTCTTTCTTTCCTTCCTTCCTTCCTTCTTTCCTTCCTTCTTTCTTTCCTTCTTTCCTTCCTTCCTTTCTTCCTTCCTTCCTTCTTTCCTTCCTTCCTTCTTTCCATCCTTATTTCCTTCTTTCCTTCCTTCCTTCCTTCCTTCCTTTCTTCCTTCCTTCCTTCTTTCCTTCTTTCTTTCCTTCCTTCTTTCTTTCCTTCCTTCCTTTCTTCCTTCCTTCCTTCCTTCTTTCCTTCCTTCCTTCTTTCCTTTCTTCCTTCCTTCCTTCCGTTCTTCCTTCCTTCCGTTCTTCCTTCCTTCTTTCCTTCCTTCCTTCCTTCCTTCCTTCTTTCCTTCCTTCTTTCTTTCCTTTCTTTCTTCCTTCCTTCTTTCCTTCCTTCTTTCCTTCTTTCTTTCCTTCCTTCCTTCTTTCCTTCCTTATTTCTTTCCTTCCTTATTTCCTTCCTTCCTTCCTTCCTTCCTTCCTTCCTTCCTTCGATGCATCTAGTAATGTCACACACAGTATTTCTTTCATAAATAAGACAAACAGATTGAAATATTTTTGGGTCAGTTAAATACAAATACAACATTCTTCTCTAGAACTGCAGTTGTTCAATATGCAGCACATGCAGGATAAAATAACAGCTGCTTTTTCAGAGATGCATACATTGTCTTCTACAGTATTGTGCCGTTGTGTTACTGTCAGGTAGTTGTAAGCCTTCAAAGTGATGGATGTGACTTCCTGTCTGGCACCTGTAACGGGACGCCCACAGGACCGAAGCCCCAAGTGTCATTTTAAAGCTGTGCTATTTTTGTCCCGTCGCTCCACCTGGACGCTGCACTGTACTGAGACTTAATTATGGTTTAACTCTCTGCCAGTGAAGCATTACGACTAAATACCAAGGGGCTGCTTCTTTGTTGTAGTTAAATTAGCCATACATGAACAGAGGATGAGGAGAAAATGTTCAGATATGTGGGTTCATGTTCATGTTGTTGCTCAGTATTTCCAGTTTAGTCGTAGTAGTGTGTTGAGTCTGCTTCTGCTGTTCATGTAATATGTTATATATGTTTGCTTTACTATGAAATTAATCAATAAATCTCTTTTATTGAGCTGTAAATAGGTTTGTGCTCTGCAGTATATAGTGTATCAAGTCTGGACGTGAGATGCAGGACAATATCATAAAACCATTTTGAAGAGAGAATATATATTTTCTTGTTGATCTGGCAACTGATAATGAACAACCTGCCTCTGTTTTTTTTTTAATTTCTTTATAGGGTCATATATAGGTTGTCGGATTGACTTAATCAAATTGTTTTTTTGTTTTCATTTGATCAACTTTTACGTCTGAATTAACGGTCGACTTCTCCTTTCAATAATAAATTCCATCATTTATACATATCTAGGCTACATTTTACAACTCTTTTTACTGATGTATCTGGACAATCAATTGTTCATTGGACGGTTGCAAAGGTTGAAGGTAATTCCATGTATGTTTTTATAAAGGTTGTGCTGGGAACGTGTTTTTTTTTATTCCATTTCCACCAGCTCAGTCATTGGTGTTGTTCACTGTTACTGATGTGAAGAGAGGAAATATATGAAGGTTTTCTACTGTGGAAGTCAATGTATTATTAAGGCTGTTGGTGATGCACGGGTCGACCTGCAACCAACCGCTTTTTTAGCTAATCCACCCACAGCTCGGACCGCAATAAATATATTTGAAAAGGACGGACCGAACCCACTTCTGTAAAAAGTAGTCAATGGTCTTTATAGTAAATGGACTGTACTTATATAACCCATTTTAAACACCATTTGTTGCCCAAAGCACTTTACAATTTCTCACATTCACATCTGCCTGACCCTACTGGTCTTGCCCAAATCCAGAGCCGGGACACGAACCGCCAACCCTTGGACAACCCAATCTACCAACTGAGCCACTTAATTTAGCATTTACTTAAATGTAGATGTTAAGGATAGTGTTTTTTGTTTTTTTATTACAGTGTGAAGCCAACCTGCCAATCAGTTGAAACTGACTCCATTATGTCTCTGTTAAGATGATTGAAATTAACCCACTGGTTATCAAATTTTATCTGTGGGCCTCTACCTTTGCACTGAAAAAAGTAAAATATTGAATCAACTTCAAAAATTTTCTTCAATTTTAACTTTTTATCTCATGATTTTTACTTATCTCATAATTTAGACTTTTTATGTCATAATTTTGACTTTTTATCTCATGCTTTTGACTTTATATCTCATAATTTAAAGTTTTTATCTCATTATATCGAGTTTTTATGGTCACACATAAATATATATATATATATATATATATATATATATATATATATATATATATATATATATATATATATATATATATATATATATATAGTTGAGTGAACCAAATAAAATTGTATAGGGTTAGGGTTATTTTAATTTAATTCGATTCACTCAACTTTTTTCAGTGTGGAGGAAGAAAACAAATACTACATTTTTTTCCTGTATATTTTCAAAAAAGCAGGTTTTATACGTGTTAAAGTCCAGCAGATATATGTTTGGAGGTCAGATGCATAAATCTGTTCCTGTTTTTGGTTTATTCAACAGTAAAGTAACAGGAAACACAACCTTCCTCTTACAGACAGGCCTTCTCACCTTCTCACATATACTTTAAGTTTCCATTTTACTTGTATTTTTCTTTAATATGCAACGGCAGACAGAGAGCTGTTTTCCACTTTTGTCCTTAAACCTTCATAGATTGGGTGTAGGATTTGCGTGGGAGTGGTGCTGTGTAGACGCTGATAAATGAACCCCTCTAGGAGAATTATAGGCTCCCCTCTTCACCTTTTCACAACATCACAGTTGGAGCCTGAGATGCTTAAATAAGTAATTTACCCTGAACTTAACAGAACCTTAAGTCATCTAACAATTCAAAGACTGAAGATGGTTTAGATTAACCCATAAAGGCTCAGTGTGGCAGCTCCCAAATTCATTTTTTATCTCCTTTCTTAAATGATTTGTCACCATTTATTATTATATTATCCCATATATTTTTCTTTTTTTTTTTTTTTTGCTGTAAATCATTTATTTTCCCGTACTTAATTTAGATGTTCCTGAAAACACAGAGTAAATTAACCCTTTAACCCCTGATGTGATTCTGAATGGATGGTTTAGTTTGAAAATTCTGAATAATTCAAGGTTTTTTACTCTTATTTTAGTGAGAATTTTGTTGATGGAACTGATGTACAGGCGTTGAAAAGCAACTGATTTAAAAAAAAAAAAAAAAAAAAAAAGGCCAAACTAAAACTACTGGAACCAAATTAGAACATTTGTCATTTATTCATTTCTTTTCACTTAATTTTTTTATTTATTTATCTGATTATTTTTGAGGCGGGGGGGTTGCATTTTTTCATCTTATTTGTTATTTCCTGAACATTTATTAGTTTCTGTTGATTTTTTTGCTGATTTCTATTTATTTTTTTCTACATTTTGTTGATTCATTTTATTATTTTTCTTCAATTGTGTTCTGTTAGTGTCTTACTTTGTTCATGTTACATCTTATTTTGTCAGTTTAATATTCATTTTTGTTCATTTTACTGCTCAATTTGTCTGTTTTTGTCATTTATTGCTTATTTTTATCTTATTTATTTTTTTATACACATACCTACACACATAGTTTTATATATATTTTATATATAGACATGTTTAGAGATTATACATATGAGCATTTATTGTAGTTTATTGCCCATTTTACATCAGTAAATGGTTTTAGTCGACAGTGGTTCTTTGGGTTTTTATGGGTCTGTCCAAAAAGGTGCATCAGGGAAGGTGGGATTTAATTTGGAGAAACTTTGGAGTGAAGCAGAATATGTGTGTGCATGGAAACTGGAAAAGAAGAGAAACCAAGACAGTGTCCAGAAAGTGCTGGTCTGTAACGGTCTGCAGCTGAAGGATTATGGACTCAAACCCAAGACACATGTCCTTCTCTTATCAGAGCTGCAAGGCTTTTCACACGACACAGACAGTTTTCAAAGGGGGAGGGGGGTGTTTGTGGAGTGACATTTGTAGTATTTAACAGCTCTGGACTCATAGTTTTGGGATAGATTTCACCGTTTTATAAAAATCCTGCAAAAATCTGCTCCACACGAGTGCTCTCAAAATGGAATTTGAATGTTAAAGTACAAAAATGCTTTACACTCAAAGCCATTTTCCACACTTTTAACCTCAAAACAAGATTAAAGCAAAGGAAAAGTACCAATTTACTTTAGCTGCTAATGACCAGTGATTCTACAATGCCTCGCTTTCACGCCTGCAATTGCTTCAACTGAGCCTTTGAGGGATAAATATAGTGAAATAAGTCGGTAAGGATTACTGGCCTAATGACCTAAGGCTCATACTTTTTGAATTATTAATGTCCAGCAATTTTGGGTTTAATGAGGAAAAAATGTTTGCTGCATGAATCATATTTATTGAGGTGCTGTCTGCTTATGTGATCGTCATTCAGGTCATGTACTGTACTTTCGCTCTGTCTGGGATAATAGCCAAAGGTCAGCGTGATAGAAATTCATTGTGCGTGATGCTATTTGTGTGTGTGTGTGTGTGGGAGTGTATGTATGTGTGTGTGTGTGTGTGGGAGTGTATGTGTTTCATACATACCACTTAAGTTGCAGTTGTACCAAACATCCCTGTGCCAGTACCGGTGGCAGGAAGCCAGTCATGCAGCCTCCTACAAGTAAATCCCTTCAGCTGAGCCACTTCTCTGTTTTGGATGTGGAGGATTTCTATAGGGGACAGAGTAACTTCAAAAATCTTCTTCAATTTTTACTTTTTATCTCATCATTTTGACTTTTTATCTAATGATTTTGACTTTTTATCTCATGATTTTGGGTTTTTATCTCATAATTTTAACTTTTTATGTCATGATTTTGACTTTTTGTCTCATAATTTTGGCTTTTTATCTCATCATTTAGACTGTATATCTCATGATTTTGACTTTTTATCTCATGATTTTGGGTTTTTATCTCGTGATTTTGGGTTTTTATCTCATCATTTAGACTGTATATCTCATAATTTTAACTTTTTATGTCATGATTCTGACTTTTTATCTCATAATTTTGGCTTTTTATCTCATCATTTAGACTGTATATCTCATGATTTTGACTTTTTATCTCATGATTTTGACTTTTTATCTCATGATTTTGGGTTTTTATCTCATGATTTTGGGTTTTTATCTCATCATTTAGACTGTTTATCTCATGATTTTGACTTTTTATCTCATCATTTAGACTGTTTATCTCATGATTTTGACTTTTTATCTCATGATTTTGACTTTTTATCTCATAATTTAGACTCTTTTTATTACTCTTTTTATGTTACTTAAGTTGCAGTTGTATACCAAACATCCCTGTGCCGGTACCGGTGGCAGGAAGCCAGTCATGCAGCCTCCTACAAGTAAATCCCTTCTGCTGAGCCACTTCTCTGTTTTGGATGTGGAGGATTTCTATAGGGGACAGAGTAACACACACACACACACACACACACACACACACACACACACACACACACACACAGAGAAGCTTACTTTGAAACAGCTACTATTTCATTTCCAACAAAAAGTAATTAACTCTGTGTTTGGTTATGGGCCAGCAAGAGGCAGATACGTGTATTATGAACATATGGTGTTCAAGATGAGGAAATCCAAACATGGAGACTGAGAAAATATAGTAACCAGGTGTCCGTGCATCTCTGCAAATGTGAGAAAATCAACACCATATGCTGGAAAGAGTCCACCTGTCACCTTTAATATTAGAACAAATGTGTTTCACGCACTAAGGTTGGTGTTGACCTGAGTCACACACTCACTGAAAGCCTTCAAATGTCACCTTCAGGACTTTCACATGTACGTTCACATCCATTTACTGCACATTTATAATTGACGGCTCAACTTAAGAAAAGAAAACAGATGGTGGGATCAAAGTCTGTGTGCTGTTGATAGAACTGTACACAGCAGCATTCAATTTTAATTTAACCCATAAAGACCCAGTGTTACTTTTGTAGCACTTTCTAAATTAAATTTCCTCTAAATTGAACCTTTCTTAACTGATTTATCACCCTTTATTACCTTCCCTCCTGAAGAAGTATTGTTTTTGGTTTAGGTTGTGCAAGTCCTGGATGATTTCCTTAAGAATCAACTGTAATATTCTGGACATATTCATGGGTATAGATGGAGGCACAGTTGCTTTAATGCAGACCTGGGCACTGTAAAGCCCACAGGCCACATGTGTGACTGTTAACTGACCCTGACTGACCCGCATGAGGTCATTAGCAAATTAAAAGTCAATGCAAATATATATCATGGTAATAGATGTAAACAATACAACAGCACTTCTTTTATTTTGAAGGATGTATTAAATTAACATTTTTTTCACATGAATTTTCTAAACTTAGCATAAGGCTTGGTTTGTTTTTTCAGTTCCATACATCTGTAACCATAGCAACAATGTCAAACACAGTTGGGGAAAGAAATATTAGACCATAAAAAGCTACCAAAAATAATAGTTATGTAATGAAGTATTAACTCGTGTGTGTATCATGTGACAAAAAACAGTCAGTATAGTGTTATAGATATTGATTTGTGAACTGAAGTGATTTTGGTTATTATCAAGAAAAGACAGAAAATGTTGATTTTTTTTATTTTTGGTCTTAAACTCATTTTCTTCAGGGGCCACTTTCAGCCTGATTTGATCTCCAGTAAAATAAAAACATAATAACCTATAAATAATGAAAACTCCAAAGGTTTTGTCATTGTTTTAGTGCAAAAAACAAACAATCAAAACAGGAAATTGTGAAAATACCTTTATAAATTATCCAAATATAAAAAAGGGTTAAACTTAAATAAGGACAATTTCAACATTATTCTGCCTCAATTTATCATTTGTCCATGTGTATTATGGATCAGCTCTACAAAGACACTAAACTCTTTGTCACAGAAGAAGAAAATGGTTCAAATTTTTTGTCATTTCAGGTTGTTCATATTTGTTCGGGTTATTCACATTTTATTGTTACAGGACAGTTTGTAAATGCAAATATTTTCCTAATTTAATAATATTTTTTGCAGTTAAACAATTACACAAATTTGGAGTTCATATGTACTACTTTAAAATGAGGAAGATAAATAGATAAAGTGGGTTTATCCATTACTTGTACCAGAACATAATGCACACTCATACGTTTAAAATTTTTAAATTAAAAAAAACACTAAAATTAAAATTGCACTAAAAAAAAATCAGTGAAAAAGTGAGTCCACGGAAGGTGACCTTTATAATTATAATTTCCTTCCTTATTTTCCCAGTCACTGCTGCTGAAACACCATTACACTGTCTACATATTGAACAGAAAAGAACTCCCAGTCCATGGTTTCATGACTTTACATTACTTTGAGTAAAGTGAACAGGAAACAGCATGTTCACTTCTACACTGTCTACTGTAGCTTCACATGTGAATCATATTTTCTTCTCTTTTTCACCATATCACCTCAGGTCATGTGCTATATATAAAGATAAACATGTCAAAGAACTATCTTACTACACAGCTGACAGGACAATAGTCTCACTGTCCTTGCTCAGATGTTCCTTCGCCCTGGTACCGTATGTGCCGCCGCCATTGATCATAAGTGGAAGCCATTTTTCATCTCATATTTTTTGGAGACATTTTGTAAAATCAATGAGTTTATTATAAACCATAAAAAAAAGGACAATTTCTTTATTTTATTTATAACTTGTGTTTAAGTAATAATCTCCAACTTCCTCATATACATACACACACACACACACACACACACACACACACATATATATATATATATATATATATATATATATATATATATATATATATATATATGTGTGTGTGTGTGTGCTTGAGAGACACAAACAGTGTTTTGTGACATGTCACCTTTGACCTCCAGAGATCTCAAAAACTATTTGTTATAGGTGATAACACTAATTATGAGAATTGTAGAAATCTTCATTCCGCATCGTTTGGTACCAATCTGAAAGTTCTGTGACCCTCCATTCTTGAGGTATAACCAATAATGTTATATTAATTGTGACCTTGACCTTTGACCTTTATTCAAATGGGTCATTGTATCTGATGCACATGTATATGTCCATGTAATTTCATAGTGATATCTCAAGTATTCATTGAGTTAATGTTGGGAGAGTTTAACAATAACTAATAATTAGATGAATGGACAGAGGGAGAGGGGAGAAAATAATTAATTTATTCATGTAATAGTAAAAAGCTAAAAAAAAAAAAAAGAAGAAGAACTTTCACTAAGGTGATATTAGATACTGAATATCTGTTCTTAACCCATAAAAGGATTGGTTTTGCAAAATGTTTTCTTGACTCCTGAAAGAGGCTTTTGTATTGTTTTCTATATTTTTGAGGCCAAATAAATCATAAAGTTGATGCATCATTGTGTTCTGCCAGAGATCTATTATATACTGCCAATAGTAGAGTTGAAAAACCTGATCTGGACCTGGTTTTAACTATTTAAAGTTTTCACAGATGCATCTATAAAGTGCTCAAATAGTTTCATTCACTGCAAATTTAAGGACAGGAAAATGTGACAATAAAGAATGACTGTTCACACACTAGACCCAGGAGAAAAGTGTGTTCAAAGCCTTTAGTCGTGATACTTTCCAATATTATTCAGCGCTTCAATGGCTGTGACCTTCACTTATCAGTATTCAGCACATCTCTTCCTTTATACTGTCTATCACATGTTGAACTGACAGTTTTGGGGTGTACAAAACTGTCTTAGGATTATTCCTCTAGTGTTTGGATGGTTTAACTACTGAAATTATTAAGACATTTTAACGCCATCAGCAAAAACAGGATTTAGCAAATATCCAGCTACGTCTAATGTAAACTGTATCACTTGGAGCTGAAAACTTATAACCATAACTATATAACTATACTGTATAACTATATAACTATACTGTATAAATACATAACTATACTATATAACTATATAACTATACTGTATAACTATATAACTATACTTTATAAATATATAACTATACTGTATAACTATATAACTATACTGTATAACTATATAACTATACTGTATAAATATATAACTATACTTTATAAATATATAACTATACTTTATAAATATATAACTATACTGTATAACTATATAACTATACTGTATAACTATATAACTATACTGTATAAATATATAACTATACTTTATAAATATATAACTATATAACTATACTTTATAACTATATATAGTTATACAGTTATACTATAGTTATATAGTTATACAGTATATAAATACACTGTATAACTATATAACTATATAACTATACTCTATAATTATATAACTATACTTTATAACTATATAATATATAGTTATACAGTTATACTATAGTTATATAGTTATAGAGTATATAAATATACTCTATAACTATATAACTATATAACTATATAATATATAGTTATACAGTTATACTACTGTATAAGGCATTGCATAGTGTTTTAGCATGGGTTGTAACTTTTTGTTGTGTCTAACCAACTGCATATCGATGGCTGAAACACAAAATCTGAAAAATTAACTTTATTGAGAAAACTAAGAAAAATCAGAAACACTTTCCCTCACAAATCACTAATTACTGTACGTGGTAAGTATATAGTCATTTTGATGTTATTTCATGGTACTTTTGCTTTTATTTTCACTTATTGCAGGCAATTTCCAGTGCAATTACCGAAAAATATTTAGTTTTCTGTCATTTGTCAACTGTAATAAAATAAATAATACACAGTTTTTGGATTATATTGTGATATTTTGAAGATGAGAATCATTCCCTCTTCTTATCATCCAAAGTGAAAAACACATTTTAGAAAAGCGGCAGATAGGAGGTTTTGCATTTTGGTCATTGATATTTGACTTGCGGTACAGAAATATTAACAGAAATATTTCCATGACATTTCGGATGAAATGCTTCAACCGTCTTCAGGAGAAAGATGCAGAGGAGGCAAAGACTGTCATTTATAAGGGGGGAAAAAAAGCTCGTAGCTTGTTATCACTTCCTTTTTTTGTGGTTCACGACTTTTGTATACTGCATCTTTCTCCTTAATACCATTGAAACATTTAATCCGAAACGTCGAGGAAATATTTCAATTTCTTTTCAGAACTAATTACATGGTGTCCCGCAAGTCTATTTATTCATATATTAAATTAAATTAGTAAAAAACCAAAACCAAACAAACAAACAAAACATGTTTCAGCATAAAAAATAATCACCTATCACAGTATTTTTGACAATATAGGCATTAAAAACTTAACTTTATTTTGCTTTACAACTGTGCTTACTGTGCAGATCAAACATGAATCTCTGCTGTCAAAAACACATTAGACTGGGGACAGTTGTAAGATGTTCACCCTATTGACACTGTGCCCTTGACAGAGTCTCTTAAGGCAGGACATTACATCCAGAGCACAGCACAACCCTCATATAGATTTTACTCACATGCACCAAAAGCCCTGCAAAGACAGGGAAAAAAAAAAAACACAGTGTGAGAAAGGTCACACCTGTGTGAAAATACACCAGCATTTTGGGATATATTTACCCTCCTGACAACCTTTATTTATTTTTTTTTACAAATGAAACATTCCTCTCAAATAAATATACAAACCAGGAGTATATATACACTGTACATTTTGCAGTGTTAATTTGGAGACAATGGGACCAAATACACTCTAGAAGAAGTTAAATAAACTCTCTAAGTGTTGATTTAACACTGCAAAATTTACTGTGTATATATATATATATATTATTTATTTTTTTTTTAAATGTGTAAGATCAGCTTAAATAAGTGGTAAAATGCAGATGAAGTAGCTAAAGTACACATTATAGGTCACATGAGACAAAAGTAAAGAGGAAATGGAAGAATACAAAGAGGTGAAAGACAAAAAGAGAGAGAGAGGCAGAGCAGTGCAGATATTAGTGCAGTGATCTTTTCTCCCTGCGACACATGCAGCAGTCACATTCATTTAAAGCAGAGATGGGAAAAGGCCAGGCACTTAATTAACTCCCCTCACATACTACAGGAGTGGCACTGGACTAAAAATAGACCAAATTCAGTTGGCTAAATTATAGATACCTGAAGCTCTACCCTTCCCTCCCCTCCCTTCCCCTTCCCTCCCCCCTCCCCCCTCCCTTCTCCTGACTGCTGCAGTGTGTATTTGAGGAGTAAGCACCGCAGGTACTACAAGCACACATCATTATCAGAGGAAAGGGTGAGTGCGGCTCTATTTCAAGGTCTCCGTTCAGCTTACAGACGAATGAAAGAGGATAAACATCAGGTTTGTTTTTTTGTTTGTTTGTTTTTTTTTCCTCCCCCCAAAAGCAAACAAGAACAAGGGATTTCTAGCAAGATTTAATTTCATGTGTCAAGAGATGATTTGCACTAATTAACCTTGAGACTGTTTCAATTAGTGATTGGATCCATTTGCAGGTATAATATAAACACTTTTCTTTCTTTTTTTCTCTTGAGGAAGTATGAATTTTCTGATAAGCTTTCTCATTGTGCATGTAACACTTCCAGGCCAGAATATTTAAATGCTTTCAAGGCTTTCCGGAGTGGTGGAGCGGCTGATGTATGTGCATCAATCATTGTCCACACACGTGTCATAATTTTAAGTGGGTTATTTAAATTCATTAAAGACTGCGGTATGGGTTTTGGCAGGACCGCCAGCCATTAGACTTGCAAATGATGTTGGCTTTATGACTTTCACTACTAATCCTTATTTATTCGGAATATCTGACCTTATATTTGGCATGCATTCTACCTGCAAAAGCAAAAAAACAAAAGCAAAAAAACATATATATAATGCATGAATGGTGATGTCCTCCACATAGTTGAGGATAATAACAATCTAAGAATGTCGCTAGGTAAAAAAAAATAATAATAAAACACTGAAGTCTGGTTTTTTTTTTTTTTTTTTAGGGAAGTGTCTTCCATCTCTGCAGCATAAATGATAAGAAGCAAATCTCTGCATGTGTTGACAATATGCTTAAGTGTGCCATGGTCTTATGATGTTGCTATTATGCTAATAGGCAGAGCTTCTGAATACATTAGTCAAAGTATGAAATTAAACTAGATTTCATTTTCCGGGGAAACATTGTGCTTAATTTTATTAGTTTCACACCAACACCTTCCTCACTATCTTTGGTTGAATACTCCAACTCTGCCTGTTGCAGTGCTTCGACATAATTAGGAAGTTCCCTGCATGTGGATAATGTTTAATGAAATGTGTTATTTGGATGTAAATTCTGCTGGTATTTTTGTTCTGGAAGTCTGACAGAACAGAACAAATTGATTCTTCTAAATCCCAAAACGTGAAATATGCACATGATTTAGAGAGACTAAATATCATCAATCCATATTATAAATGTCAAGTGGCATCTCTGTGTGTGTGTGTGTGTGTGTGTGTGTGTGTGTGTGTGTGTGTGTGTGTTCAAAGGATTCAGACAAAATACAGAAAGAGCTGACCACTACATTTTGAACAAACAAGAGACTAGAGAAGATGGTAAAATGATAGAACAAACATTTTTGGAGATATTAGTAATTTTGGAAGACAATAACTGTACTGTTCTGTTGCTATGGCAACAATGCTTTGGCAGTGGTCGGTGGAAAAATGTGGTCGACATTAGGGCACTAACGACTGCAGTTTTTTTTTTTTCAACTCGACTTATCCATCAATAAAGTCGAAGTCGAGTTGACGGGTCGTGATGACGTCATTGCAACACAGACACATGGCTAAAAAACCCAAAACAAAACAAAAAACATGGACACACGTCTGTCCAGCAATGAGCAACTTGTATTAAAGTTCACTGTAACGTAACAATGTCCACTGACAAGACACTAGCATCAGCATTTTAACCCCAACAAAACAAAGGCTAACGTTAGCAAAGAGTTTTCTGTTAAATGTAACTGCACAACATCAGTAGGTGAACACATGTCCATATTTGGTCTGGACCCACGGCGGGAGAGGGAGAGGGAGAGAGAGAGAGAGAGAGAGAGAGAGAGAGAGAGGGAGAGAGAGAGAGAGAGAGACAGAGAGAGAGGGAGAGGGAGAGGGAGAGGGAGAGGGAGAGCGAGCGAGGGAGAGAGAGAGAGCGAGAGAGAGAGGGTGAGAGAGAGAGAGAGAGAGAGAGAGACAGAGAGAGAGGGAGAGAAAGCGAGAGAGAGAGAGAGAGAGAGAGAGAGAGCCCAGTTTTGCCTACTTTGTATTCTACACATAGATCTCCACGATAAAGCAATATTATGTTTTACTTCAAGTGTACAGTATAAGACCAATGCTTTTTCATATTTATTAAGTGTACAATTTACTGGGAAACATCCCAGTATACAGAGCTTAGGACATAATGGAAGATGTATATTAATCATTTTAGAGTTATAATTATCTCTTTTCCAAAACTCTTGGATAATGGAACAATAATGGATAATGGAATTGAGTCCCTTTATTTTTACCGCATTCATCGCAGAGATCAGGTGTATTAGGGTCGATACGATACTATAAATATTTTACACATTAAAAAATGCTTTTATATATTGTTTAAAATCATGCTTTTTATATGTATACTTAGTGAAGTGGTATCTATTATCCACTGTAGAAAGAAACTTTGACTTTGTTTGGTTTTTCTATGACATCATAACTTTACATAGCTTAGCCACGCTAGCCTAACATGCTACCGCAGTAGTCTAGTTACGCTCAATGTCTAGCTTTTGGCTAAATTTCCTGGTCGACAAATCATGGTGAAGTACAGAGTCAGAGGCGGACGTTACAACGATTTGGAGAGAAACAACCGGAAACAACCATAGAAGAAGAACAACAATGGCAACAGCAATCTTTAAATTCTTTTTACAGAAGAGACAACAGTCGTTAAACTCCATAATCCACTATTTTGTTTAGTCATTCCTAACTTTCTCTGGACTCCTCCGTGAACTTTCCGGCGCTCGAACTACGTTTTCCTAAACATTACGCTGATTGGTTGTAGTACCGTCCTATTGCATACAGAGGATTTGAAAGACAACCTTTTAGCCCCGCCTCCCCTGACTATGAAGTATCCCTAGGCCACCAGACTGGACTCAATTCATCAACTGATCTCAGTCTTCAGAAAGTCCATTGGTCAAACTGTGTACTCATGGTTGGTTGGAACAAAAACCTGTAGCCACATCGACTCTTTGTGGAATAGTTCAGACATACCTGTTCTAAGGGTTGTCTTTATTTAATGGTATAATCTTTTCTCATTTCCAGCACAGTCGACAGGTAAACACGGTCAAGGCTATTTTTCTAAAGTCTTCTTTGCACAAAACTCATATAATCTATGGAAGTCCTATGAAATGATGCCTTTATAGGGCACTCATTGAAATACACTAAAGTTTAACATTTCAACCATAGTGTGATATTAGACACCATCGTTCACCTCCTCGTCGGTTGGCGTGACAACAGTCTCCCTCCTTTTGCCATAAAACACCCAAGCAGCACTTGCTTAAAAGTAAACACAATAAAAAAGAACTGTTATAAGGTCATAAAGTGACAAATATCCCTCATATTCACCATTTACAGCTTCAAAATGTCAATAAAATCTATCTGAAGCACAGTATAGTGTTATAAAAACCAACAGGCTACTTGACCTCTCAGAGATACTGGATTTGCGTTATGTTTTATGTTTGTGGAAATGACTAAAAATAGACACTTTCCTAATAGAGGATTCAATTGTGATGTTTGCGTTTCATGCAACACATTCACACAGTCTGTTTTTCAGTCACATTGACAAATATTTTTCCCCAGTTCTGATAAGGACGTTCACCACGTATGGAAAACAGATATTGGTTAATAGGTTAATGTTTGAGGGAATATTTGTCTTATATCAGAACATGAGCTGAAACACTTTTAAAACTGTTTCTTGGTATAATCAGCCAGGCTCCATAATTAACAACAGAAAATAAACAGAACAAACAAACAACACTGGCATGTTCTATGAAAATCAAATAGCTGAATTTGTCAGGCTGTCAGGTTCTGTGGTCTGGAATGCAGGAGGTCGATCTCCCAATAGAAATAGGTGGTACTTTCACTAAAGGAAAATTAAAACAAAGTCCATATATGACTTCTCATCAGTGCTCAATAGTTACTATATTGGCAATTTCTATGTTATAAGACATTAAAATATGATCCGCAAGTAAAGGTACACAGTAATATTTCCGATAATATATCAAAAAATTACACACACACACACACACACACATATATATATATATATATATATATATATATATATATATATATATATATACATATATTACACATTACAAAGTAATCAGAAAGAAAATCAGTGGAGGAGAAACTGTGACTTTATATATTTATAGTTATTTGTCTATTATCTCCTAATTTTGACATTTTATCTCACAATTTTTACTTTTATGAAATAAGAGGTCAAAATTGTGAGATAAAAAGTCAAAATTATTATCTCACAATTTTGACTTTTTATCTTAAATTTAGGCATTTTTTTCTCCTATTTATACCTTTTTTAAAAAATGTCATTCTTTTTATCTCAATTGTGACATTTCTTCCTGTCCATATCCACAAAACTGAGTAACTGTGACTTGATCAAATACATTATCTACACAGTAACTCACTTTTAAAGGCTTTATTTTAGATACTTTTTAAACTTTTCTGATTTTATTTTCTTAAGTGTTATTGCATTCATAACAACAAAAGTAGTTTTTTTTACTTTTTACTTTTGTACTTTACTACAATTGAGAATTTGTACCTTTTTTTTTTTTTTTTACTTTAACTTAAGTAAAGGAGTTGAATCGGTACTTCTACTTTTACCAGGGTATTTTTTTAGCTGTACTTCTACTTAAGTACAGAATGTAAATACTTTGAACACCTCTGATGAATCCTCATTTTAAGTTCATGTAGTAAAGCCAATATATGTTATAATACTGATTATTAAACACCATAGACACAACTTTCTATTATGCAACTGAGACTAGAAATAGGTAATAAATACACTGATTTACCTTAAAGATTATCCTGCTTTATTAGATTATAAATATGACAATGCAATTTGTAAAATTCTGCACAAAGTTTGCAAGCATCAGCTGTCCAGTCTTAAACCTGCACCAATTGATTTTTAGCCCTTGAGGACAGCATGACAAGCTGTAAACATAGGACTGACATATTATTCCCATATAAAGCCAATGACAGCTGCTTCCACATTTACTACGAACAAGAAAATGCCTCAGGTTTTCAGATTTGGACAAAAGAGCTACTGATTGTTGTCCTCAAACATCATTACATCTATTCATATTATGTCTTATATGATTTTTTTTTTTTTGCTTGTTTTCATCATTTAGACCTCCTTTTGTATTTTCCAAGGAAACCAGGCATCTATAAAGTCCTTTATCTTCATTTAGAATTTCACTATAAACATCATTTGTTCATTTGGGCTCAGAGGTCAAAGGTCATCTGCATGGTCTTTGCACACGTCACACTAGAATCAATATTTCCAGACAATAATCAATACAAAGTGACACTTAAAAGGGCCCTTGGATGGAAAACAGCTGCGTAGTTAGGAAGGTGAAGTGTACCATTATATCCCAAGGCTGTTTGATCACTGAGGAGAGTTTCACCTTCAAAGTGGCAGCAGAAAAACATATTCCTACATCTGAACTTGTCTCTTGCAATTGGGCATTTCATTTTCACTTCAGTAGCATCGATGAGTCCCCCCTGCACCCCCCACCCCCTATATGCCAGCAGCAAAGATCTCCAGTTCTTTGAATTTCCTCGTAAAGATGGCCTCCATGGCTGAAACTGTCATCATTTGGTCCTGTCTCAGAAGGTTCACGGTGCTGGATATATCAGACATACATCTGGACCAAGGCTTTCAAACTAAGTCCAGTTAGATTTATAAAACTTACACCATTTGACTAAAGTGGATTTGATTTTTGACAAAGTGGTGGAGGAAGTATTGAATCATTCGTCAAGGTTAGATAGTAAAGAAAAACTCAGAATACTTTGCATTTATGATTAAAACTTACTGAAATAAAAACATGTTATGGGTCTAATCAGGGTGCAATTTATCAAAAAAAAAAAAAACAGATGTGTGTGTATATGTGTGTGTGTGTGTGTGTGTGTGGGGGGGGGGGGGGGTCCTAACAGTAAGAGCTTGCAATAGAGGCTATGGGTTTGTGTATGTGGTGGCCATTTCATTTCTGTTTTGGATAAATTGGAAACAGACACAGTAAAGGGCCTTCTCCCATCTACTGTTTGGGGTGTGGGGGGGCACTACCAACCTGACTCCCACCAGCACGACCCTCGGTACCCTCCTCCAAACATGGACCATCCGGGGATGTGTCTTGCACGATCAGTTTGAGCTGAATCCTGACAAACTGGCCCCGGGT
>CM035796.1:9487835-9697835 GCA_020466265.1 Siphamia tubifer
ATTTTAACATCCATGCACCAAAAAAACTATTTCTATGTATGTTTACACAGCTCCCTTTGATTACATTTATAGTACTGTGGAAAACACACTTTTGGCTCCTTTAGCTATAATGGTTTTACAGGCCTATAATGAGCTCAATATCTATTTCTCAGTCTCTTAATTAAGATAAAAACAAGGGAATGCAGAAAAAATATTAGCCACCGTATTAAACATTTGAAAAAATATCAAGTCAATGGTTGTTGAAGGTGATCAGTGATTAAAATCTGGTGTAAAACAACAACAGATTAGTGCAATAAATCTCGATTGACTACCCAGAAATGCTCAAGACGTGACACAAAGGGCTTTTATTTTTAATGCTGTATTCTCATATTTATTAAAATAAAAAAAGAAATATGTTGATTCGCATTAAAGCCATATGTATATGTTATTAAAGTCATTATAGTCTGGATAAAACTACAAACATACTGGTGCACATGACACTATGTGCAGTTATTTAAATGAAAAATGTGCAATATATATATATATATATATATATATATATATATATATACATATATATATGTGTGTGTGTGTGTGTGTGTGTAAATCTATATGTATTAATCACTTTTTTATTTCCATCATGTTAACAGATTGTAATGTCAATATGTCTTGACAAAAACACTGGCTCACTGATGCATCTGTATTTCATTTGATATTTCTTACATCACCTGCCTTACATTACATGAACATTAAATTTTCATGTGAGCTGATTTTGCATTGGAATACCTACAAGGTTTCACATTGATCTGGCTTGAAATAGCCATGAAAACGGAATTTGAACATGGATGGATGGGTGGATGGATGGATGGATGGATGGATGGGTGGATGGATGGATGGATGGATGGATGGATGGATGGATGGATGGATGGATGGATGGATGGATGGATGGATGGATGGATGGATGGATGGATGGACGGATGGACGGATGGACGGATGGACGGATGGATGTGTTAACCCTTTAACCCCTGATGTGTCAGCGCTGACACGTTCTGAATGGATGGTTTAGTTTAAATATTCAGACAAATTCAAGTGTTTTTTAACTGTTATTTTTCTGAGAATGTTGTTCATGGAACTGATGTACAAGTGTCAAAAAACAACTGATTTAGAAAAAGAAAAAAAGCCAAATGAAAACTACTGGAACCAAATTACAACACTAGTTATTTTTAATTTTTTTTAAACTTCATTTTGTTTTTTGCATTTTTGCACTGTCACCAGATTACTGTATCTTTTGGCAGTAATGTGTGCCCTATAGAACATCTAAAATAAAAAAATAAAAACATGGTGACAGCAAACAGTCTGGATGAAAGCGCTGGGAGTCCCATCTCTAATTGGCTAATGGTTGCATTATTCAGACGACCTTTGACGACCTGCACATCTTTTTACCTAAGGATAGAAAATGTAATTTCTAAAGCAAAAAAAAAAAAAAAAAAAAAAATGGAAGAAAGACACACTTGGAAAAAATAACAGCACTGCTTTAGTGGGACTGTAGCGTCGTTTTTGTTTCAGCTGCTGGCAGGCAGGTGCATGTCAATATTCAATCCATAACGTCACTTGATGGGATGAGACAATCCCATATAGCTAAGGAGATGCATCAGCACTTTCGCACCAGGTCTTCCCTCATTGGCCAGCTCCATACACACTGCACCCATTCCCACATAAGCGTGCGTGCCTACACACACACACACACACACACACACACACACAATTTGTCAGGTTGAACTTTACTCCACTGACGCCGCCCACAAAATCAATCTCCTGTAATTTTTCTGATGCACTGAAATGCTGAGCTGAAGGAGGGAGGAATAAGTAAGAGGAGAGAGAGAGATATCAGAGGAAGGGGTGTGTATGGGAAAAGCAAAAGCAACCCCATAAAAATTGTGGTTCAGTTATAGAATAGCATAGCATAGCATAGAATAGAATAGAATAGAATAGAATAGAATAGAATAGAATAGAATAGAATAGAATAGAATAGAATAGAATAGCTTGTAATGTCATTGTGTGACAGGAGTGCTACTCTAGTCAGTAAAAGCAATATGCATAAAAAAATAATACATCAGACAATAAGAAAAGGATGAATATGAAATTACAAAACAGAAAAGAAGACATTACAATGTAAAATTTTACAAAAATAAAATAAGAACACAACTAAAAATAGAATAAATTACAATAAAATCAATGTAAAACATTAATTGACACAATATTTCCAATATTAAATTGTATGGAACTTATAGTTTTTGTTCTGTTTTGATTTTTTTTTATTTTTTTTTACAAACTTACTGCTTAAAAAAAAACTGTAGAAGGTAACTTTAGAGACAAAAAAAAAATCTGTAGCTACATCAGTTTCATGTCACACCAGTGCTTATGGCATTTGGAGTCCTACCTACACATACCTACCATACTTAGTCATACCAAGTCATTTTCAACCTTTTGTGTGTTATTCAGTGCCATTTAGCTTCCATTAAATAGTAGTTATTTGTCAATTTATGCCAAGATCTAAATGGTAAATGGTCTGCATTTATATACTGTAGCACTTTTCCACCTTCATGGTACACAAAGTGCTTTACATTCACCCATTCACACACACTCATACATACACCAGTAGGTTTCTATGGTTCTGTCAGTCCTACTGGGAGACTCTTGCCCAAAGACACTTCGACATGTGGACAGCGAACCGCCAACCTCTCGGTCATTGGGGCGACCCACTCTACCAACTGAGCCACAGCCGCCACAATCTGGTCTGGTCAAATGTAAGCAGCACATCCTGGAATTTAACCCATCAATTATTAATTTATAAAAGAATACACAGAGTTTATGCTATAGTAGTCCTTATAAATGTTTATAGAAAAGGTCTGATCTGTAGTCCAAATTATACTTTGTGTTCGAACCAGGGGCGTCACAGCCATTTAAAATGTGGGGGTGTTGTAGGTTGTGGCACATGAGCAAAATATTCTGAATCTATCATCGGAAAATTAACTAACAATTATCCTTTAATGGTTACATTTTTATATTAAAAAAAAGTAAAATATGGCCGAAAAAAATAACAAAAATGTAACATTTATTCAATTCATAAGTCAAAATTATAAGATAAAAAATCCAAATTATGAGATAAAAAACTGATATAAGTTTGGATTTTAAAAATCTGACACTTATTTTACAGACACTGTTCCTTTTTTTTTCTTACAAAAATGTTTAGCCTCTGTCAGGGGAGACGACTAAAAATATGTTCCTCAGGGGGAACATCACTGGAAAAAAGTTTAAGAACCACTGTCTTAGGGTAAATGTCACAGAACAAGACATAGTTTATTTAACTTAGTTTAACAACGGCAACATTTCTCATTACTTACTGGTTAATGACTGTTTGTTAACACCACGAAGAAGAGCTGTTTACATTTCATCCGGCGAACCGAGGTGCGCTTCATTTACATATGCTGTTGTGCCGCCCGGGCGGGTAAACACTTTAAACCATAGATATTGTAACAGCCCCGAAATGTTATTGATGTTTGTTTGGTGTGATTGTGACCGACAGTAACTGTTTATCCTGAAATAAAAAGTAGGTGAGACCAACTCTCCGTCCATTTCCTGGATCCAGTAACAATAAAATATATAAACTCAGGAAAATCATCTGGTTGGAGAAGTGGGGGTGTCGCAACACCCCATCCCCCACAGGTGTGACGCCCATGGTTCTAACATTTCTGTGGGGACAGTCATATATGTCCTCATGTATTACAGTAAAGGCTGTTTGCAATGTTAGGAGTAAATTATTCATGTTTACAGTAATACCACACCCACAGATATGTCTTTTAAATGATGATACTGCTTTAAACTTTAAACAAAATGTGTCTTTTTTGATGGTTTTACATTTTGAATTGACAGTTGACTGCAGGTGAATGATGAGAGAATACATCATCCATTTACCTCCACATAAAACAATGGACAAAGACAGTGGCAGCAGAGTCTAAAAGAAAATATAATTTGGCGATCCTTATTTAAACATAGTTAGCTAATTAATAAAATGCCAAGAGCTACTTGCAATAGCTAGTGGTGCTTTCATGTAGACTGAAAATGATTTTGTCAGGGCAGATCACAGTGGGACAGGGTGTAGGAGACACAGTGAGTGGAACAACAAACCAAAGGAGTGGCTCACACGAACAAGTCAGACTTAATCAAAGCAATGAAGCTGCAATTACAGGTCCAGTGTCGAAGATTTAGACAGGGTTAAGAGGAAGGAAATAGAATGTTCATGATTATGTTGCCTTTAGAGTCGAATATAAAAACAGAAATGACCATTAGTGCCCAAAGATGGAGTGGTTTCCTCTGTGTCTATGCTGTAGCTTTCTGTGCATGAGAGCATGGGTGGAAAAATGTGTATGGATGCTATGAACGTGTCTGTACCAATTTTTGAATGGGAAATGACATGACGTTTAGGAAACAAATGTTACATCTTTCAAGAAGGGGGGGGGGGGCTGATCTGCCTTGGCGGAGTCTGCGCTCTCCATGTTTTAGTTTTAACGGTAAATCAAATTTTGCTAAAGTATTTGTATTTGAATCATCCAGCAGTTTTTCTTTCTTCCCCAAAATGTCCTTAACCCCCCGCCCCTCTGTAAAATGCATTAACATAACCTGCAAAACTGATATTTTACAAATAAAATTGACAAGTTTGAACTGTACTGGTCTGCACACAAATACACCCTTGTTTTCACCAAAACATTAAAGTGTGTGTGTGTGTGTGTGTGTGTGTGTGTGTGTGTGTGTGTGTGTGTGTTATTTATAGTAACATTATAGATTATAGATATTTCCGTCTTCCATATGATTCAGTTTAACCTTTAACTCCTGAGACGTCAGCAGTTCTACAGTAAAAACAATTAAAATAAGCAACAAAATGAACAAAAATGGCCAAAGTCATCAATAAAATGAACAAAAATGTATAATAAAATGACAAAATAATTAGTAACATGAAGAAAGTGAGACACAAATGGAGCAAAATTAAAGGGAAAAAAAAGCAAAATTAGCAACTAAATCAACACAAACTAATAAATATTTACAAAAGTGTTAATAATTTGTATAATAATTTGCAAAAAATGTACTTAAAAAAAAGAACTAGCATTGAAATTTGTTCCCAGTAGATTTAATTTGGCCTTTTTCTAAATCAGTTTCCTTTTGACACATGTTCCATGAATAAAACTCAGCAAAAAAACATGAAAAGAGAACAGTTGAATTTTTCTGAATATTTCCACTAAACCATCCATATATATTTACTGCAGAAGACTGATAATGATGGAATGGTTTCCAGGTGTGACCATACCATACCTTTAAAAAGACCTAGCTGGGTGCTATACTCTGGTAAAGGTAAACACATAGAAAGAGAGAGAGAGGAGAGGGGGGAGTGTTCTTTCACACATTCTTAGCCAATCACAGACGCCTTGTCACCGCGTCATGGACATGTATGAGGAAGTACCGTTAAACTCTGTTCTCATTTTTCTACCGTAAAAAAAAACAGCTGGAAACAAAACAATCCAGAGGTTGTTTTTTTTAAAAATAGAACCAACACACAATGCATTCAATATTGGGATGACACCTTTAACATTTCACTGTCTATTAACCAGTGTCAGGTGTCTTCTTATCATACCATAGAGCTCTACAAATGTCTATAGTCCCAAACACACTGTCCCTTCCTGTTAGGCTTTTGTCGTGTACAGTATTTGACCTTGTGAGCGTGTGTCACAGTTAAGCCTGAGCTGTGACGCCTGCGCTGTGTGTCACTCTCTTCCCTAACTTTGAGTAGAGCAGCGACAGCCAGCGAATGAGGTGAGCCGGGGGCAGGATGTACGCAACGCTTTTGAATGATTCATGGCATATCCCGGGAATCAGGATGTCACTGGAGAGGAAAACAGGACAGCTCCACTCACTGGAGGTTCATCTCAATTTAATCATTTAGGAAACATGTTAACATCTAATTTCTGTTGCACACCAGAGTAAGTCTGTTACGCATTTTTACGCAGCCTTTCGTCTGAATAGTTGATGATACAGCCAATCATGAAGTGTCTTTTTTCTATAATGTCCAGTTCAAAGGTAGTGAAAGTACTCACATTCTGTACAGCTACTTGTGTGAAAAAATACTCTGGTAAAAGTAGAAGTAGTGATGATTCAACTGTTTTACTGAAGTAAAAATATATAACTTCTCAATTGTAATCAAGTAAAAAGTAAAACTGCATTTTTTTTTTTTGCTATGGATTAAATAATATTTATTTAACTGGGAAAAAAAACAGAACAATGTCAAAAATATCCAAAAATAAAGCTTGTAAAAGTGAGTTACTGTATAGATGAGTTTAGTGGGTATGGACAGGACATTAAAAAAATATTTTAAAAAAGCACAATTATGACTTTAAAAAAATCTAAATCGTGAAGTAAAAGTAAAAAACGTATAACTTTTCAATAGTAATCAAGTAAAAAGTAAAACTGCATTTTTTTTATTTATTTATTTTTTTGCTATGGATTAAATAATATTTAAGTGGAAAAAAACAGAACAATGTCAAAAATATCCAAAAATAAAGCCTTTAAAAGTGAGTTACTGTATAGATGAGTTTAGTGGGTATGGATAGGACATTTAATTTAAAAGTCACAAATAGGAGATGAAAAAAAAGCACAATTATGACTTAAAAAAATCTAAATTGTGACATAAAAAGTCAAATTTATGAGAAAAAAAATCTGAATTATGAGATAAAAAGTCTAAACATGATGTACTAAGTCATGATTTATTGATTTACAACTTCTTTTTCACAGTCACATTTGTCTAGATTGAAAAAGTAATGAGTCTATTCTAAGAATATAAAGAGTATAAAGTACAGATATTTATCCAAAAATTGTAGGGAGTAAAAGTAAAAAGTTGCAAGAAAAATAAATACTCAAGTAAAGTACAATAAAGGAAGTACTTGTACTTAGTTACTTCCACCTCTGGTCCTGTCAGATCTTTGAGGGACACTACACATTGACGCCAACATCCCAAACACCACAGTCATTACTAGAGTTTGTGAATTCTGCATTTTTATCTGATCAAAAATATCACATCGCAGCAAAATCAACTTAACGGCTTCCTGTATTATTGATTAGTTCCACGAGCGTAAAGTGATGAACACAGGCTTTGTTAACAAAATCTGAAGCAAAGGAGATTAATCTTACAAGACATCAGTTTAAGATAAAGCACCCAATTACACTCTCATTTTCAAAGGGAGATTGAATCTGGTGAAGAGATTAACAAGCTGTGACAATATAAAATTACTCAAACATGCACACATATATTAAGACTTATTAGTTGATAGGGAGGGTATGTGGAAAAAATGGATTCAGTTACTGTTTGATATGGCGAAAAAGTTGAATTCTTTATCTGCCTTCTTTTCAAGCAATTACACAAGCAGCAGTCACGGAAAATTAGGAATGTTGTCGAATACGTTGGATGATATTACAAAAAAATGTGTTAAAACAATGAGTCAGACATGAACATATGCAGAAAAAAAAGCTTGTAGTTGTAAGTGTATTGACTTTCATATGTTATTTCCTAATATGTTTAACCCTTTAACCCAGGGGTCTCAAACATAAGGCCCGAGGGTTGAAAAGCATAATAACCAGGGCTCTAAATTAACACCCGCCAACCCGCCATCCATTTTGGCGGGTAAAAAACAACAACTTACGAGCCACTTTGGCTGGTGGCGAGTGCAGACCCGGTTGTAGCAATCCTCTATGGGGCGCCAGCTAGGGTTGCCAACCGTCCCGATTTGTCCGGGACATCCCGAATTTGAGGTGTATTTTATTTGCCCCGTGAAGAACAACTCCTGTCCCGCATTTCAATTAGTCTAGACAGTTTTTTTTTTTAAACGTAATGTGTATGAAGCATATCGTCCAATGATGTATTGGTGATTTATGACACATTCTGAACAGTGTTTTTTGATAGGCTACTCTGCACCAAAACTCATATTTGATTAAAATGTTTACAAGTATTTTGTCCAATGATAGGAGCGTGGTATTTGATGACACATTCTGATCAGGGAGCTGTGATAGGCTACGCCAACTTACGTGTAGTTGTTGCTATGGGAGACGGTAGTAGTCAAGTTTACTCAGGTCAGTTAAGAAATGGACGAACCGGCACCGGCTAAAAAAAAGAGGCTTTGCAGCTACAACAAAGCATGGGAGGTAAAAAGATTTTGGGCTAAAGCCACAACCGACCCTAGGAGAGCATTTTGTACTTTGTGCCGCCGTGAAATTTCGATTGGCCACGGAGGCGAGCACGACTTATCTCGCCACGAAGAGGCAGAATGCCATAAAAAGGCCATGCTAGCCATAGGAGCTAGCAAGATTTCCACATTCTTCGCCGCAACAACACGTGAATTAGGCAGAATTTCTGCTAGGTTACTATTGTGTACCATACGATCAAACATGCTCACAGTTATAATAGCGAGGACTGCACCGTGAAATTGAACGCTGCTTTATTTCAGAGTAGTTTTAACTCTCAACTTAAACACAATAGTGTTTTGCTTATGCATAATTAATTTCACAAAATTATTCTGAAATTAGTAGGATTGTGGTCTGGATAAGAAAACATCATGATTTCTGGCATGGGTAGGTTAACAAGACGTCCGTCTTTTCAATGGATTAAAATGCAAGAAATTGCATCTAAGGAACACAAAATTTTTCTGGGGGAGGACCCCCAAGACCCCCCGTCCAAAAAATGTCCCTCTTTCCAGCTTCAGGGAGTTGTCAACCCTAGCGCCAGCATATGACCATCCTATTTTTTTATCCTTCCCCTGTCTTTTTTTTTTCGTCTTGCTTGCTTCGGCCCAGGCAGCGCCCATATGGCAAGCCAAAGTGTTCACATAGACACGCGTTGTGTTTATTATATCACGCGTTACAGAACCAGGCTGTAGGGATACTTGTGTGTTTCACAGAGTTGCTAATAAGCCCAAATGAATTGATCATAACGGGCTTATATGGGGATTTGGTGCTATCTTTGGTCAGTTGGTGAGTCCACAAATAGGCTAAGGAAATGAGTTCATGGTTTAACAAAGTTTATAACAACAACAAGATGTAATGTGAGTGTATGTTTACAGATATTTAATGGGGACAGTGGAGATAAAAAAGTAAAGAAGTTAGGAGTTAAATGTGAAAATGCAAAAAAAAAATAAATATGTGATCATATGTTTGGAAAAATGATATGGGGACCAATTGAGAAAATGTACTGTAAGAGCAACTAGATGTGAGTGTATGTATTGTATAAATTGTAATATAGGTGAGAAAAGTAAAGAAGTGTTAACAGTGAAAGGTGAGAAACTGTAAAAGCAAGACGTTTTAAGAGTTAAATGTGAAAATGTAAAAAAAAAAAAAAAAAGTGATCATGTGTTTAAAGAAATTAATTATTTCAAGAGGAATTTGTGACTTGGTTCAAATTAGATATATTAACCCATTGTGTTTGTATCATTAGTGATTAGTGATTAGCGGTTAGCATTAGGATTTCATGACCCTTTACCGTTTCGTTCAGCATGTTTTCAAAACATTATGACATGAATACTAAA
This sequence comes from Siphamia tubifer, assembly GCA_020466265.1. Lineage (NCBI taxonomy): Eukaryota > Metazoa > Chordata > Actinopteri > Kurtiformes > Apogonidae > Siphamia > Siphamia tubifer. Next base: position 9,497,435 of record CM035796.1, read on the forward strand.
GTATTTCTGAAACATGAGGATTATTTTTGTAAAATAAACTCTGTAAAAGTTAATAAAATGAAGAAAAAAAAAACGAACTCGCCTGTAATTTTGTGTCCAAAAGAAAAGATCCTAGCAGAGGTGTTGTCATGGTTACCGTCTTCTTCCTTGGTGGTATACTAGCATGAGCTGAATATATCATTAACTGTCCAAGGCGTTTGGTGTCAATGGATTTAAATTTAGATTTGATATCAGGGTTCAAAGTTACCTCTACCAAACGGTTGAGCTGACCATCAAAGAGTTAACCCCTGACATGTCTGTGGAGCATTCTGAATGTATATGTTTTAAATATTCATAAAATGTCAACCGTTTGCTCAGTTTCAATTTCAAACTGTGCTGTTTAGTGATGTTCCATTTGGTTCTAAAAAAAAGCATGTATGAAATGAAATATGATGTGAACGATAAGACTGTAATCTATTCCAAAAATGTCTTAGAACAAAAATTATTAATTTACATCATATCAGACACTAGAAAAAAAATTATATATTCTTATCTCTGTGAGCTCTCCTTTCCTCTTTGCACAGACGTCAAATGATGCACAGACGCAGTGAAGGTGCATTCAAGAGCAATAAAGAAAATCAGAAATTTGCAACTTAATAAAATTACACCTGAAAACAATTATTATTAGTCATCATCTTTTGGCTCTTACATGCTGATAGAATAGACCAGTGTTTTTAACCTTGGAATCGGGACCCTGTGTGGGTCCACTGGAATGTTTCTAGTAATTCAGAATTACAAAAAAAGGGGAAAAAAAAGAATCTGTACTAATAAAAAACAGGTGGTGAGTTAACCCTTTAACCCTTGATGTGTCAGAGATGATACATTCTGAAAGGATGGTTTGGTTTCAATATTCGGGAAAAAAAAGAAAAGTTTTTTTATGTGATTTTACTGAGTTCTGTTCATGGATTTGATACCCTAACCCATCTGACATCAGATGGGCTTTAGCGTCAACCACATAGGGTTAAGCCCGTCCCCCATTGCAGCGATTCTGAATTAGCATTAGCATTAGCATCTACAAGAGAAGTCACTGCTGCACAAACTGTTTCACATGCTCTCTGTGGAAATAAAGCCTCGTTTTTTTCCTGCATGTTTTCAAAACAAGTGATTTTTTTTTTTTAATAAAAGGTTATTCTAAAAAGGTAGGTTTTTAAGCCTCACTTGAAATGATCAGTATTCTATGGGACCCTCAGGTGGGTGGGGAGGGTGTTCCACAGCTCCCATTGTGCAGTGCTTGGTTCTGGGGTGTTTGTATTTGCAGATCTGAAGGTGTGTGAAGAAGACTGGAGGATGAGAAGCTCCTGGAGGTATTGGGGGGGGTTCATACATTTTCAATGAATCACATTTGAGTGATGAAAATGGAATGCATCCATGCCACGAAAAATATGTGTAACCTGCTGACGTTTAAATCCTTTGTTTTGAAATATCACATCAGCAAATTAAAGTTGTTTCGCTGAAAGAACGAACAGAGAGAGAATGAATTATTAAAATGAAAGACTGAAAAAAAAAAAAAACCTCTGTGCGATCCCTTTATTCTAAGACGCAATGTTATAGTGTTCGCAAATCTCAGAAATTAATTTGTTAAAACCATTTATTATGGATTTAGTAGATATGACAAATACACCCTATTGGCGATAAACCAGAATTAATGGAAGTTTTTAAATAGTATCAGGGGAAAAAAAAAAAAAAAAAATCTTTATACCATCAGAACAAATCAGTCACAACCACTAGTGAGGAGTCGACATTATTTATAACATGCACAGCAGGTTTTTAAATCAGACTGCTTGACATGAAATGAGATTTATCAGCCCCAGTCAATCAATATCCAGAGTTACAATGGTACAGATCAGCCCTCCCTCAGCCATCTGCAGTTTGCAGTAAATGAACATTGATCAAGAACAGGAGCAAAACAGAATACTAACGCCGTCCCAAAGCACAGACTGGTGTTAGTTCAACTGTTGGTACAAAGCCTGTACCATCTAATCCTGTGATGTTGTCAGCGTTATCATCTGCCTTTGAAACCCAAGTCTACTCACTGAGCCTGCTAATCTATCAAAACGCTGCAGATAATTAAACACCGAGCAAATTATATGACTCAAAGCAAGATAAACACGCATGCTACTGCTTATTCATTATCCTACAGATGAGACTCAACTATTATTTCCACTTTGTCTTCATTTGGAGCCATTTTATACCTTGTTCTCATGCAATAATTCTTCCCCGTGCACGCCCCTCTCTCTCTCTCTCTCTCTCTCTCTCTCTCTCTATCTCTCTCTCTCCCTCCTCCGGGCTTGAGTTAATCAATAGATCAATGGAAGTGTTTGCCTTGCATAAGAAAGCTGCTCATGCCGACTGCACGCCGAGGGTCCTGGGGTGCAGTTTTAACTAAAGATGGAAAGTAACTAAGTAAAAGTACTTCATTACTGTACTTAAGGAGAGTTTTTACTTATCTGTACTTTATTTTTCTGGCAATTTTTTACTTTTAATCCCTACATTTTTGTATAAATATCTGTACTTTATACTCTTTACATTCTCAGAATAGACTCAAATAGACTAAACAGGTGTGACAGGACGAAAAATCAGTCGATTCAGAGAGAAAATCAGTGGAGGAAATAAACTGTGACTTTATACATGATAGTTATATGACTATTATCTCATAATTTTGACGTTTTAACTCACAATTTTAACGTTTTATCTCACAATTTAGAATTTTTATCTCATAATTTTGACGTTTTATCTTAAAATTATGCATTTTTATCTCATATTTTTTAGTCTTTCTTTAAACCTCGTGACTTTTTCTCTCAGTTGTGACTTTTCTTTCCCCATTTTTCCTAAATTTCCTGTCCATATCCACAAAACTGAGTAACTGTGACTCGATCAAACACATTATCTACACAGTAACTCATTTTTAAAAGCTTTATTTTAGATACTTTTGAAACTTTTCTGATTTTATTTTCTGAAGTATTATTGTGTTCATGACAAAAAAAAGCAGTTTTTCTTTTTACTTTTGTACTTTATTACAATTGAGAACTTGTACTTTTTTTTTTTTTACTTTTACTTAAGTAGAGTAGTTGAATCAGTACTTCTACTTTTACCAGAGTATTTTTCACACAAGTAGCTGTACTTCTACTTAAGTACAGAATGCGAGTACTTTGAACACCTCTGGTTTTAATGTACCCCACTGTACGGCTGTGATTAATTCCTCATACAGGTCCTGAAGAGAGAAATAAGTCAGCTCAAAGGTCAGTATTAGCATTGCTGTGGAATTTCTGTCAGGACGTGACATTCACAGAGTGCAGAAAAAAAAAAGCTTTTAACTAAACAGGTCCACAACATCATATCCTGCAGTGAACACTACAGTAAGCATGGCATTTAGTAGAGTAGAAGACATGTTTTTTAATCATGAAAACAACTAAAGACAGTATTTCTGAATTAATGTTTTAAATGTTTTATAATATGAATGTAAAAAAAAAAAAAAAAGTATGAGAACAAACTAAACTTTTAGAGAAACTTTTTAAATCTACAGGATAATATAGATTCAAGCCTGGTCATATATTCTCTTATATAAGTAATTTTCTAATATATACTTTGAATTTAAAACACATTGTGTATTGCATGATGTTGACATTGGTGGGGACATAATTCAACGACTTCCGCATGAGAGAGATAAATAAATAAATAAATAAATAAATAAATAAATAAATAAATAAATAAAATAATGTCTCATTTTGTTTTTGTCAACAAAAACCAAGAGACATTTTAGGAATGTTTTTTTATTTCTTAAGCCACATTTTGTCTGTATTTTAATGGTCATCTATAACTGCATTATATATTTAATTATAGTTATCGTCACATTTACGTCTAGTTTCGTCTCATTTTTGTCACGTGATAAAGGTTTGTTGATGACAATATTTAGTCACTATAAGGCTCACTGTTAATGAATGGTTTGTTTTTTAGATTCTTCATACATAAGGTGCATTGGATTATAAACATATATACAGCGCATTAAGTGAAGTCAAAATTATGAGATAAAAAATCTAAATTAACAGTCAATAAACACAACCAGAATTAATCTATATATAATGTGCACTGTGGTCTTTGGAGGAAATTAAAGTCTTTTAAGTGTCACCTTATAGTCCAGAAAATACAGTAACCTGTTGTATCCCAAATGTCATGTATTTTTCTATTCAAATATTGGTATGGACATTTTAGAAACATCCATATATTGCTATAGACACGTCCATATGCAATTTTACATCCTTGGTGTATTGTAATTATTCTTGCCAAAGGAAGAGTTCCACTTTTACATGAATATTATATATTATATTGTCATTATTTTCACATAATTTCTTTAACAAAATTATACATCCCCTAATAGAGCTACATTCTTCGCTTGATTGGTTTAAAACAGAAAAAAAAAAGAAATGGTAAGACTTTATAATACCTACACACAATTGATAAATGTAAAATTTGATTATTTTTAACCAACAGGTGCAGTGTTTGTATATCTGTTTTACAGTTAAACAAAGAAACAGTTGTAAACACTGCACCTGTTGGTTAAAAATAATCTAATTTTACATTTACACTAGTATGAACCTTTACAAGACATTAACAAATAGGTAACAAATGGTTAATACATAATGAACAACCCATTTATAAACGGCTAATAAATGGTTAATACATAGTCAATTGTGTGTAGGTATTATAAAGTGTTACCCAATAAATAAATAAACAGAATAAACAGAATAAATAAATAAATAAACAGAATAAATAAATAAATAAACAGAATAAATAAATAAATAAATAAATAAATAAATAAATAAATAAATAAATAAATAAATAAATAAATTGAAAAAAAATAATCCCAGCTAGTTCTTTCTACAGTTGAGCGTCCCACTGTTGTGTGAAACAGGCTGAATATGATTAATGGAGTTCCAACGAGTCGTCTCATATTTTTCTGTTGTCCACTTTAGAAAACTTTAACACAGTACTTTGATTAGAGAAAAGTGCAGCTCTTCACAGAGGTTCATACTGTGATGGTTGTTATTCGCTGTTGAAAATACAAGAGCCTGACCACAGGGTGTTCTCTCAGATAATTCACAAACATGTGCACTTTGACCTCGTCTCCCGTGGCGACCATAACAGCATCAGCCACCTCTGTAAAGAGCTGAGTGGCCAACGTGCTCCTCCCCACTGACAGGACAGGTGTGACAGGTGATGGACAGGCGGTTGGACGGCCTTCCATCGTCCGGACGGAGTACAGAATGACTAGTGATGGACAGGAGAGACACACAGAGAACTAGTCCGACAGCTGGACTAGACTGATGCGGTGGTTTGTTGGCACGATTATGTAATCACCAGCGGTGGGGAGTCAGGACAGTAAGAGGTGGAATTCAAAGAGAAGTCCGACACTGCCTGTAGAGACATACTCAGTCTGACTGACTCCGACTTGGTCAATAACATCCTGTTCCTTCCATCTGTTAGTTTTTTTTTTTTTTTTGCCGATTTAGATTTTTACGTCTAATATGCAAGGCGGAGGGGTGTTGTTCGCCCTGTAGGGGAATATTTTTTGATAGTAACTCGTGTTCCATGTATTATCCCGCTTATTCTACACGTTATTACAGTTTATTACCATCACTACTCTAACAGACTAGTGTTGTGAAATAGGCGGGGCAGACAGAAGGGGGGTGCAGAGAGTTTTAGGCGGAGAAAATAGAGAGACGGATGTACACAGTTAGGTCGGCGACCGGAGCAGGTATTGTCCCGTTCCTGCAAATAAATACTGAAACCGCTCCTTGTTTTATAAAAACCAGCATAGAGGAGTTAACCGAGGGGGAAAATACTGGAGATTCTGTACGAGATGAGGACGGCAATTTCCCCTGATTTCCTGACTACGGTAAGGATAACATCAGCATAGGTTAACATTGGATAAGCTAGCAGTTACAACGAAGCTAATATTTACTTTAAAAGTGGCCGAACTACCTGCGGAGTGATATGGTACAGTGAATCTGAAGTGACAAAACCCGTTGCCATGGGCAGCGGTCGGTTATCGAAAAAAATCCGCCCGCTGACGTCATTCAAAGTGAACGGGACGTTCTAGAGGGTTGTAGAATATGAATTAAAAGTGTTGAGTATTACACTTGGAGATACATGGAATCTAGTGATGTAGCTGAAAGTTAAAGAAATGTTCAAGTGTAATGTGAAAGTTGTTTTTCATCCTTAAATTTAGACTTGGTATTGTTCAGAAATTTATTTTATAACACCTGTGTGAAAATGACCATAATCCATAAAGCATGTCTTCACAAAATTAGATTAAAAGATGTTGATTTGACAGGAAATGGAGTTATTCCTTTCCTGCAGAGGATACGTCACAGGAGGTAAATATACACCATAGTTATCTTGATCTTGCAGAACACAAAAGTAATAAATGATGGTACTTTATTGGTTGTTTTTAGCCGAGTGAATGCAGTGACATCACATCAAATCCACATGTAGGGAATTATAGATGCTATTCAACTGGGAATCATTAACCAGCTCTCTGTAGATCCATTTTTTTGGAGTTGTTAGTGTTCTTACTTAAAAGTGTTGACCATAGTTTCAGGTTTAAGTGGATAACAGCGACACCTTTAATGGGATAAGCACCAGCAACAATTGCCAACCTATTTTTTAACTTCATTTACTTAGCTTATACATGTAGCAGTCTATACGCTATCTTGCTGCCACACCAAGTTAGTTTTTGCTCTTTACAGTTATTTTACTCAAGGCTTGTCTTCAGGTGGGGGCAAGTTATGCTTTTGAACGTGAAACATTTTTCTTTTTTTAATCTTTTGACTCACAAGCAGCTTTCAAAAACAAAACCAAAAAAATATGCAAAATATCTCCATATGGTGCCAGTAGATGTGGTAAGAGTCAAGAGTGTGAACGTCAGTGAAGACATCAGCGCCCTCCTCAGTGATTACTACAGCGCTCTTGATTTCAGGTAACTCATTAGCATTATGCAGTAGCAGCCATCAGCACATACACACATATATACACAGTCGCACAACACACATCAAAGGCCTTGCTGAGAGGGTAAAAACCTGCTGATGCCAAACAATTGTTTCTCCGAGGAGGGGACATATGGCAGGTTGTCTCCTGATTCCCTCCATTAGAGCCTGCACAGCCTCGTCCCTCCCTATAATCACCGCTCTTAATCTGAGTAATCAAATACAGCGAGTAGGGCCACGGCTCTGTCAAGTGCACCTCTGAGATGCTTTTACACTGCATTGCAGGAGTCACAGACCTATGCCTTATGCGTGGTGCAAAGGTTAAACGCTCACATAGAAGAAGCCTAAAGTTTGCTGGGGGGGAGCATCATGCGTGTAATTACAGTTCAGCGTAGTGGGTGGGTTACGAGTGCATTTAGCAGTGCTGTCCTTCAGACTGGGAAGGAGACGAGTGAAAATTTCATCACAAGTGTTGGAGAGAACATGTGCGATTAATTTGAGAGAGGGAGGACAAGTGAAGCACCTTAAACTTTAGTGGATAATGATGGATAGGCCACTAAACCACCAAAATTTCAAGGAAGTTATGTGGTTTATTGGGACTGATACCACATAAGAGTCACTTCACCATTTGGAATCATGAAGGATTTTTATTATGTGGAATAATGACATCATCAGGGTTTGTCTGTTTGTCTGATTGTTAGCAAGATAATTGAAAAGTTATGGACAGATTTGGCCATAAAAATGTAATAATTTGTTTGAAATTTTCTAATAGAGTTTTAAGTTAGACTTAAGCAGACATGATGGAGGGAAATATAGGAGCAGTTTGACACAATGATTCATCAGTTATTGATTGTTTGAAATGAATTTAAATATTTTTGTTTAAATCCTTTATAGTAATCGTAACTAAAAAACATTGAATGAAGGAAAGCCAAACCTATGACCATCCAAATTTAATAATTAGTTTTACATTTTCAAACAAATTATTACATTTTGGTGGCGATCAGTGGAGCAATGTGTGTGTGTGTGTGTGTGTGTGTGTATGTAAGAATATACGTGTATGTACTGTATAAATGTACATATTGCTGGTTTAGGGAAAAGGATGAGAGCTAATAAGCAACACTTTTTACTCCTTTTTGAAAACGACTCATTTTCTTTTCTTTTTTTGTGTATTAATACAATAGTTTTTGCTTCCTTGAATTTTCATTTCAATATTAAGTCAACTAATAAGTCAATTAATAGCTTTATTTTCATATATGGAATAAATCAATGAAATAAAATGGGGGGGGGGAGAAAATTGTGTTATATTTATATAGCTGATTGAAAAGTTTTTCTTTAGGTGCTTATGTGTTATTTTAAATGTGATAGGATGATTTGACTAGAAATGCAAAAAAAATACACTTGATATGATTTAAAATTTGCAGCGTGTTAACTGTCACTGATCAATATGATTAAATTCAGAATATTTTGTAAACCAGACCATGGGTAGTAGTTTGAAAATAGTTTTATACATTTTTCCAGGTTTCTTCAGATTAGGTAATTACTCATAGGAGCCCTGACCCAATGTCTAAAATTGTCCTGACTGACATGTCACTTGTATGGGTAACATCAAGCAGCTCAGACTGCTAAAACCCAGACAGAAACATGAGAGACACTCAGGGCTGATATTCCATCTAGAGTTTTGGTGTGGCATGTGTAATAATTCATCACACTCATCAAATAATAATACCTGTCAGACATCAGTAATTGCTGCACTTTGTCCCTAGATACTAAAAAGTAGCCGCTCTAATCAGGTTGAGAAGTTTTTGTTGTTGAATGACGACAGAAAAACACACTTTACCCCCATGTTGGTGGTCAAAATACTTTTTTTTTTTTCAGTTTTCTGTAATATATGCAAGTTGTCAGAATTTTCTTCTGGAATTTGAAAATATTTTCTGCAAAGCCTCCACTCTATACAATTATCAACCTAATAAAAACCTTTTAAAAACACATTTATTCAAGGTTGCTTTTAATGTTTGATTACTTTTATTCTGTCTGCTTTAATTTGTGATTGCTCTTTTTCTATTGTTGTTCTGTTTTCTTATTGTTCTGTTTTTATTGCATGTAAAGCATCTTTGAGTGTCATGGAAAGCACTATACAAATAAAATGTATTATTATTATTATTATTATTATTATTATTATTATTATTATTATTATTATTATTATTATTATTATTATTATTATTATTATTATTATTATTATTAATACCTATATTGACTAGAGGTGTAAAGTAACTAAGTAAAAGTATTTCATTTTTGTACTTAAGTAGTTTTTTTAGGTATCTGTACTTTACTTCAGTATTTATTTTTCTGGCAAGTTTTTACTTTTACTCCCTAAATTTTTGTATAAATATCTGTACTTTATACTCTTTACATTCTGAGAATGGACTCATTAATTTTACAAACGAAACAGATGTGACAGTATGAAAAATAAGTCGCTGTTACTTTGTATATTATAGTTATATGACTATTATCTCATCATTTTGACTTTTTATCTCACAGGTTTGACTTTTTAATCTCATCATTTTTACTTTTTTTCTTAAAATTGTGCATTTTTATCTCACATTTATAAAAAAAAAAAAATTCAAATCTCATGACTTTTAATCTCAATTCTGACTTTTTTCCCCCTGTTTTTCCTGCCCATATCGACAAAACTAAGTAACTGTTACTCGATTAAACACATTATCTACACAGTAACTCACTTTTAAAGGCTTTATTTTAGATACTTTTTACATTTTTCTGATTTTATTCTCTGAAGTATTATTGCATTCATGACAAAAAAGTAGTTTTACTTTTTACTTTTGTATTTTATTACAATTGAGAACTTGTAATTTTTTACTTTTACTAAAGTAGAAGAGTTGAATCAGTACTTCTACTTTTACCAGAGTATTTTTTCACACAAGTAGCTGTACTTCTACTTAAGTACAGAATGTGAGTACTTTGACCACCTCTGATATTGACACCGTATATAGTTTTCAACCCATCGCATTAATATCATTTCACTGTTCTTCTAATTTCCTTCTTCACAGATCCTTCTCTGAACAAAACATGTCTCACTTGTCATGTTACATGTCATTCGTCTTCGGCATCCTTCCGTCTACAAGAGACGATGGAGTAGTTCCTTTACATGGTTATCTGCACCTGTGGGAGTGGCTGTATCGTCTCACCCGTGAGTGGCAGTCCCAGTGGCGCATGGTACAGACGAAAGACGTGGGTTCCTGTGACTCGTGCTGCTTTTCCTTCTGCCTGGATCACTTTACGGTGATGGTTCAACTCAGAACATGTCATTATGTCACTACTATCATCAGTCAGAATAAACATGGACACAAACATGTATTCATGTAGGTTGGTAGGACAAAATTAAATATTTTGGAGTAGCGAGACACAGCTGCAGAGACACAGGCTTCAAACATGATCAAATCCAACATGGGAAAATGAAGACTGCCGTTATTTGGTTGTCATGGACTTTTGTCTCATGGACAGTGTTGCTCAACTTTGACCCTGTAAGGCAGGGGTCTCAAACTCATTTTCTTCAGGGGCCACATTCAGCCTGACTTGATGTCCAATGGGCCAGACCAGGAAAAAGAAAACATAATAACCTGTAAATATTGACAACTACACATTTTTGTCATCGTTTTAGTGCAAAAAAAACACCCATTACATTAAGAAAATACTTTTATAAATTATCCAAATATTAAAAAAAGAAAAATAAGGGCAATTTTAACAATATTCTGCCTCGACTTATCATTAGTCCATATGTTTTTTTTTATGGATCAGTTTTACAAAGACACTAAACGTTTAGTAACAGAAGCAGAAAATGGTTCAAATTGTGTCTAATTTTCTTTAGATATTTCAAGTTATTCACTTTTTGTAGTTTTGTAAATGTAAATATTTTCGTAATTTTATATTTTTCTGCAGTCAAACAATGAGATAAATTAGAACTTGTCGTCATTTATAGGCAAAGAAAAAGCTGAGAAGAAAACATGGAATCATTTAATAGGTTATTATACTCTTCATCCCTTGGGCCGCATTGGAACTGTCAGCGGGCCGCATTTGGCCCCCGGGCCGCATGTTTGAGACCCCAGCTGTAAGGTCTTACATGCAGAGGTCTTCAACCCTGGTCCTTGGGGCCCACTGTCCTGCATGTTTTAGATATTACCCTGCTCCAACACACCTAATTCAAATGAATCAGGTGTCAGCAGAGCTTGTCATTAAGCTCTGCCGACACCTGATAACGACCCACTACTTTAAATCAGGTGTTTTGGAGCAGGGTGACATCTAGGGTTGTGCTCACACCTAAAGGTCTGTTTCTTCATTTGAATCCAAGACAAGATGATACATTTGTTTTCATTCGTAATTGGTCCGGTTTGTGTTCACAAAGGAAAGACTCAATGGGTGCAGAAACAGGAACAAGAAGTCACATGACCGCAAATATCGTTTGGTTTTTGGTCATTACAGTTTATGTGGGAATGCTGGTATTTGGTGTCATCGGCTGTAATGGAGAATCAGCGCCTCATTTTCCTTTCTGTGGTGAACAGGGGTCTGCTCTATATTCCTATATCCCAATGTTCCGACATTCCTGGGGGGGGGCACTTGTGGAGGACTGCTAATATGAACAGCTCGTAAGCCAGCGAGCCCGAACTATTGCATTAATTAATACATTTCGCAAACGTGACGCAAGTAGGCGGGCATACAAGGGGATAGGCTTAAACTGTGATTGGTGCATATAGCGTTCACACCTGAAATGAACAGCTCCAGAATTCACTTTATAGTGGCCTGAGACCACCTCTACAGATGGACCAGAGTTCAGTTATTTGGTCCGCACCCAAGTTTGAGGTCAGCGTTCACACCGACCCAAAAGAACTGCTCTCAGGGAGTAAACGCTCCAGGGTTTGGTTCAGACTAAAAAAGGGTGAACGCGACCTAATAAAACATGCAGGACAGCGGGCCCCGAGGACCATGGTTGAAGACCTCTGCTTATATGGATACATATTTCAGCTGGAAAATGCCGCCACCGACAACAAGTCATGCAGTTTTTGGGGGGTTGCTGATTTGATAAATTGTGAACCATTGAATCCCAAGCCTGATTTTAGGGTTTTTTTTTTTTAAATTATTACATTTTTCTTCTGCAATCTTGAAAATACCTCTGAAAATTGCAGATTTCAAACACCGTAAGGTAAACAGCTGTCTCAGTGTTCGTTAACAAAGAGATGACTGACATCTTGGCAGAGTCCAGGTCAGGAAGCGGCCACTGAGTTTTCACACCACGCCATGGATGCGCACAGTCCAGGTCAGAACGCTGTCTATCCATTTCTACATCCGCTCTGTAGCTTTGAAGTTGGGTTAGCAAAGGCTTTTCGCCTTCCCTTTCATGACCTGCCTTGTCAGATTAACTCAAATCTGAGAGGCTGAGATTGAGTCTGAGGGCTGTCACATGTTCACACTGTGTGGGTATAACATGTGTGTGTGTGAAAAGCACAAGTTGGCTGCTACCCCATCGATTTGTATCTGAAGCGAGAAGAGAAATGGCATTGGAGCTGTGGCAGAGGTGGGAGAGGACGGCGGGGATGTTTGGGATGACTCAACAATGAAACTGCAATGGCGATCACGGACTCCGCCCACTGGTTGATACGGAAATAGGTTCTTCACATGCAACCTGCTCCAGCGGTGTTTGATGTACCCTGTGCCTTTCGGTCACCTCATTGATTCTGAAAGCTGTTTGTTCTCTTAAAGAGCCTTCTGTATTTAAATCTGTGTACTGGTTGACACTTTGACAAGGCCCTGGAATATACTGCCACAGCACTCACATCAGAAAGGTTGTAAATAAAGTGCTGGTCAAAGCCTCCTTCACACAAACAAAACAAGTTGCATAAGAATAGAAACAACATGGACAAGGACTGGGACACAAAGTTCTGGCTTTAACCATTTCTTAGTTTTGTAGCTTTTGTAGATGTATGAGAGAAGAACAGGGTGTGAGAATCCTTTTAGTTCAGGGGTCACATACTGTAGAGCCCAGATGACTGAAATAATAGCATAATAACCTACAAATAATAATAATGGATTAGATTTCTATGGCGCTTTTCAAGGCACCCAAAGCACTTTACATTATTGATCCATTATTCATTCACTCTCACATGCTCCCTCTGGTGGTGGTAAACTACATATGTAGCCACAGTTGCCCTGGGGCAGACTGACAGAAGCGCGGCTGACATTTCTCTGACCACCACCAAACATTCATACACCAGTGTGAGTGACACTGGAGGTAAGGAGGGTAAAGTGTCTTGCCCAAGGACACAACGGACTGACTAGGACAGAGCGGGAATGGAACTGCCAACCCTTCGGTCAATGGACGACCCGCTCTCACCACTGAGCCATAGCCGTCCCATCATGTCGAAACAAAAACCTAAATCTCAACAAGTCTTCAAGTATACCTACCAATCTCTCAACCAGTCTGCCAATAATAATGGATTGGATTTATATAGTGCTTTTCTAAGCACCCAAAGTGCTTTACATTAGGGACCCATTATTCATTCACTCTCACATTCCTACTCTGGTGGTGGTAATGGAATGGAATGCTTTTATTGGCATGATACAAAGTACGAGATTAAAAAGCTTCATCACACAAGTGCACACATTAAATAAACATAGTAAAATAAAATAAAATGAACACATATAAAACAGGTACACAGGTTGAGAATAAAATGATAAAAGTGATAAAAGTGACCAGCAGCAAGTAGCAAGTAATGGAGGAAGCAATAAACTGATGGATTAACCTCAGTGCAGGTTTGAGTGTCTCTGAATCTGTTTGTTCAGAACTATTAACTAAAACGATAAAGGAAAAAAAAATCCCATTTACTTATAATGGGCAAAATACATACAAAAGGTAAGGTTTGTTATACCTGGCCCCATTGGTTTTAACTATAAAAATGTTAGAGTATATGATTCTATTTGTCCATTTTTCCACAGATTTTTTTTTTCCTCCAGATCTTTCAAAATCTTGCATGTTTACTTTAGAATTCTGCTAAAATGGATTATTCTCCAGGTTTTACTACAGGTCTGAGTGAAATTACCATAATGATCCAATAAAGCCTATGAACTGCAACGTTTCAGGTTTCAGAAACTATTGGAATGTTTCCAAACTGCATATGTGCAGGGTGTGTCAGCTATCTGTACACTAGGTTTTAAGGAGCCAAGTGTTTTTTTACTATCAGTTTGGATCCTTTATTATACTAATGCTGAAGCACATATAACTACATGTTACTGTTAGAACAGCTAAAAACTTAGAACAAAAGATTGAACTACTTTATATTCAGTGACAACAGATAAATCTGACGATGCATTCCATGATTAAGGGGGTAGAAAGAAGGAAAGCAGAAATCTGTTTTCAGTTTTTGGACTTTCTCCTGTAATCTTTTACTGTTGGTGATGAAAGTTTAGAGGGAAAAATAGCCGTTTGTTGGATGTGTTCGTTACTCCCAGTCATGTGAAATGTGTTCCAGCTCCAGATAGCTTTAAATAAAACTGCTGTACAACCAAAGAGAGACTAAATATAATCTGAGGGGCACTGCAATATTCAATAAAATAAAAGCAAGAACAAATACTAAAGGAAAATGCACTACAGTCAAAGAGGTAAATATGTGGAACACTCTGGATAATGAACTAAAAACAGCAAACTCTATACACATATACAAAAAAAATTATACAAAACAAGGGCCATTGATAAATACACAGCTTTATACTAGCAAACAAACCTTACAACATGTATTATACAAACACAACTAAACTGTCTTATTATTATTATTATTATTATTATTGATTTGATTTGAATGCTTTATTTTGAACATGTGCAGAATGCAACAATAATCAATACAATAATAATAATAATAATAATAATAATAATAATAATAATAATAATAATACAAAAAGGAGTAGGACGAAGCATAAGCTTATTTAATCCTACCCCTTCTTCACTTCCCCATTAACCTGAATTCATCTTATAGCAATAGAGTGCATAGTACAAAAATGATAATAATAAAAACAATAATGATAATAATAAATAAGAATAATTGAAGTACTAAACATATACATATATACAAAAAAACCAGAACAAAAAAAACAACAATTATTATTATTATTATTAACTAATTGATTGATTGACTCATCAATTTACTATTTTTTGTTTGTTCTGTCATCTATTTCTGTTTATCTTTTTATATATCTGTATGAGTATGTGTGTGTATATAAGTGTATGTGTATATTTATGCGTATGTATGAGTGAAAATGGAAGAAAAAGGAATGAAAAGTGAAACAAGGGTAAAGGAAGTAAAAGTAAGAAGAAGGAGTGAGTGAGTGAGAGAGAGAGAGAGAGAGAGAGAGAGAGAGAGAGAGAGTGAGTGAGAGAGAGAGAGAGAAAAGGAAAAGAGAAAGTAGAGAAGGTGAAAGAAAAAAATGACTTCAATGTTGTGTTCTATTTGAACAGTTGTTTTTGGGTTTGACTTTGGCATTGTGGGCTTTTTTGTTGTTGTTAGTTTGTTTGTTTTTTTCTTGTTTAACATAGCGATGAGGTAGTGGTAATGGCGGCTAAATAAGCTTCGCCTTCAGCCCTAAACCAAGCAGTGAATTATTTATCATGTGTAAAAATGTGTTTTACCTGCTTTGTTTTATATTTTGACCAAAATTAAAATAAAAAATAAAAAAAACACCAGAAGCCTGTGATTAGATTTGAAGACGCTGTTTGTGGAATGATGCATACATAAGTAAAAGTACTTAGTTACTTTTCACTACTCATATGACTTTGAACTCAGTTAAACTTTGTCATAATTGGTCTTATCAGCAAATATAAAAGGCAGGTCTTCATTTTTCTTTCCTTTAACACCAGATGGTATTTTAGGGTTGGTGCTGACACACACTTTTGTATTATATATATATATATATTATTTATCAAAATGATTTCATCTTGTTTGTTGTAATCTGTCATTATTCAAGGTGTTCCAGCCTTTTTTCCAACATGTTTGTTTTTTTCCCCCAATATATTCCAAGGTACATACTGTCATCTAGTGTTGATAATAAGACTTACAGGCTGAATCCAAAATCTTTTTTTTTTTTAATTAAGGATAGGAGGGTTTTTATTAGTTTAGACACATTAACTTTAAGACTTTTTGTGGACTTTATTGACCATCTTTCAGACCTATTTTACATTCAGCAGCTCTGGGTTTGGACATTTTAATGTAATACTAAAACATGGCAGGAGTTTGGTTCTACCTTTTCATGGTATCTTTATATTTTTATATATTCCATCGTTTTACTGTTTTTGTGCTGTTGCAACAAGCTTAAAATGTAATATTGTCAAAGAGTTTCAACTATATTATATTATACACTGTAAAATAGAACTGTTTGTCAGTCGACATTTCAAGGCCTAAAAAAAAAAAAAAAAGTCCTGCAGAAACCTCATAGAAATTATTTAAATACTGGTCCTTTTCTTTGTGCATTACTGGGAGAGTCAGAACAAAATGAGGATTTAAACCATGCACTGCAAAATTTTAAATCTTACCAAGTGTATTTTTTCTCATTTGGCAGATTTTTTTTTTCTTAATTTAAGCAAAAAATAACAATAATAATAATAATACATTTTTAAAAATCTGCTAATGAAAGACCCAGAAATTGTCTTGGTAAAATGTATTAAAATAAGGTTTTCATGGTCTATTGTTTAAAAAAAAAAAAAAAAAAAAAAGGCTGAAGTTACTCTTTAACAAAGGTGGCAAAAATACTCACATTCTGTAATGAAGTAGAAATTACAGCTACTTGTATGAAAAAGTACTTTCGTAAAAGTAGTACTGATTAAAGTCAAACTTAAATAGTACGACCTCTCAATTGTAATAAAGTACAAAAGAGCTTATTTTTTTCCACAAATGAAACAATACTTCCTGAACTAAATAAAATCTGAAATGTTTCAAAGGTATCCAAAAATAAAGCCCTTAAAAGTGTAGATAATAAGTTCAATCAGGTCACAGTACTCAGCTTTTTGGGTAAAAGTAGCTTTTATGCTGTTGTGTATTTATGTGTACTGTATCACATTTGTTCAGCAGTCACCGCCAAAGCACACTGTAACTAACACTGCTGTGGTGCAAAAATACTAATATGTCCCAAAATATTGGTCCAATCACCTTAATATTTTATTAGTGTGTTCTGTGACCAAGAATACATTAGTGTGCCAAACTGTGGCTGTAGCAGGTTTTAGCAGAGTACTAAGACAATATATATATATATATATATATATATATATATATATATATATATATATATATATATATATATATATATATATATATATATATATACACACAAACATACACTCACCGGCCACTTTATTAGGTACACCTTGCTCGTAGTGGGTTGGATTTCCTTTTGCCTTCAGAACTGGAAACATTCCTCAGGTAGTTTCGTCCATATTGACATGATAGCATCGGTTGCTACAGATGTGTCAGCTGCACATCCCAAAGGTGCTCTATTGGACTGAGATCTGGTGACCGTGGAGGCCATTTTAGTAGTGAACTCATTGTCATGTTCAAGAAACCAGTCTGAGATAAGCTTTATGACATAACATGTTATCCTGCTGCAAGTAGCCATCATAAGATGTGATGATGGCTACTTCCATCCCTTTATTTTGTCCCTAATAAAGGGATGGACATGGTCAGCAACAATACTCAGGTAGGCTGTGGTGTTGCGACGATGCTCAATTGGTACTAAGAGGTCCAAAGAGTGCCAGGAAAATATCCCCCACACCATTACACCTGCAGCAGCAGCCTGAACCGTTGATAGAAGGCAGGATGGATCCATGCTTTCATGTTCTGACCCTACCATCCTGGTGTTGCAGCAGAAATTGAAATTCATCAGACCAGGCAACGTTTTTCCAATCTTCTTTTGTCCAATTTCTCTGAGCCTGTGTGAACTGTAGCCTCAGTTTCCTGTTCTTAGTTGACAGGGGTGGCACCTGGTGTGTTCTTCTGCTGCTGCCTCAGGGTTCCACATGTTGTCCATTCACAGATGCTCTTCTACAGACATTATTGTAACCAGTGGTTATTTCAGTTAGTGTTGCCTTTCTATCAGATCGAACCAGTCTGGCCCTTCACCTCTGACCTCTGACCTCAACAAGGCATTTTCGTCCACAGAACTGCCGCTCACTGGATATTTTCTCTTTTTTAGACCATTATCTGTAAACCCTAGACATGGTTGTGCGTGAACATCCCAGTAGATCAGCAGTTTCTGAAATATTCAGACCAGTTTGTCTGGCACCAACAACCATGTCGCATTCAAAGTAACTTCAATCACCTTTGTTCCCCCATATCATTTTGTCCCTAAATGCATTGAGTTGCTGCCATGATACTAGCTGATTAGAAATTTGTGTTCAGGATCAGTTGGACAGGTGTACCTAATAAAGTGGCCGGTGAGTGTAGTTCACTTGGCTTTTATAGTAATTATAACAATAATAATCAAGTGTAATATTTGACTTACAGACCACATGGAGACTTTGTCCTGTTTCCTCAGGGGATCACTGAGTTTATTTGGTTTCATTTTAAAAACGAGGGGAAATCAAAAACTCACTCCCAGCAAAAGATATGGAAATAAATACAAAACTGCAAAGTGGCAACAGGTTATTTTTTTGTTTTTTGTTTTTATTCTCTTCTAAATTTTCTTTTTTTTTTCCCCATTAACTTTTTTTTTAATATAGTTTTTGCTCCCTTTAAAGAAACTTTCACATAAAACTTTGGAACAATGCAAAACAGGGCCTTTACGGAGCCCTATATGAAAGAAAGTAAAATCAGTAAAGACAATGGCGAAAATCACAGTAAATGAACAAAGTGATTTTCATCTGGGTGGAAAGAAATGAGCAGGGCGACACAACACAGACGAGCTGTTCATTTAAACAAACTCTTATTGTTGTCTCCGTTCTCCATTATCTTGCGTTTCTTCTCTGTTGAAGCTTTGAAGACATTGGCTCTGTAGTACTGCAGCTCTCGAATACTCTCCTGAATGTCGTCCAACGCTCTGAGGAAAAGAAATGACCGAAGTGAGGATGGTCTGTACATTTCCTCCCCCCCCCCCCCCCCACCACCACACACACACACACACACACACACACACAAGTTTCCATCTCACAATGTAGTGATTTTGTTGAAAAGCAGTAAAGGAAAAGTGTTTAACAAATCCACGTCATCCAGTCCGTGTGTTCCGAGTTTACTTTGAACCCTTTACACATGTCATGACAGTAAATTAAAATGTCAAACAACTGAACTAAATAAAGTAAGGATACGTAAAAATAAAATGTTCTATACCGCAGGTGTCAAACTTAAGGCCCAGGGGCCGAAACTGGCCCGCTAAAGGGTCCGATCCGGCCCCTGAGATGGATTTGTGAAATGCAAAAATACCCGCAAAGAAAGATGTTCAAATAATTTTAGGTCAATTCAATCTAAAGAGACCAGTAAAATACTATCATAATAATCTATACATTATATAAAAGCTATATTCTTTTTTGTAAAAATGGTGAAATTACACAAAAATGTTTACATTTACAACAAAAATATGAAAAACCTGAAACGTTTGAAGAGAAAAAATGTATCAATACTATGAATACTATTATTATTATTATTATTATTATTATTATTATTATACTAGTGCAGAGCCCGTACGTGTTTGCTACTAATATGTTGTGGAAGTCCGGTCCACTTTAGATCATAATTTGTTTCATGTAAATTTAAAATTGAGAAAGTCAGAACAAGATGACCTATTCTCTGCTTATTATTTACAAGCATAATAAAGGAAAGACTTGGCCTGTTAGAAATTTATATTTTGTTTACCAAGAAAAACATGACACCATTTGTTCATTTTATAGGAATATTGTCCTAAAAAAAATGACATAATCATACAACCCCAGATGAAAAGGCCATTTTAAATCAGCACGGGGGGAGGAAAAAAAAACCACCTAATTCATAATACCATAGTGACACTCACAGTGCAAAGGGTTCTCCTGTTTTATTCACACATGCAGAATGAAATATGATCAGCAGGCTGTGCTGATGGTTAGTGCTTACCTGTGAGCTGCGTTCTTATGAGGAACCATCTTATACTCCTCTGGAAACCACCGTCTAAAAGTGTTTACACAACAGAAACAAACTCACATTAATCTCCTTTTGCATTACACTTGTCATACGCAGTTATACGACGGTGCGACCCATGGAGTATTTGATTTCATTTATATACCGCTGAGCAGAGGCTGAAGAGCAACTCAGCAACACTATATTAAAGCTGCGACTGAGACATGCAAACTGATGATTGGAAGAGGAGATCATTAGAGGGGCTTGAGTAAATAACAAGGTCTTAATGAGATGAGCAAGGAAAGTGCCCATTAGGCAAGTTAAATAGATGAGAAAAAAATCTAATTACAATAGGTTGTGTTCATGAGGGTGCACAGAGGAACGCTCTGTCAAAAGGGGAAGGTGAACGAAATGTGGGAAATATTTAAATGACCTGAACAGGCAGTGCCAGACCCCGACCTCATTAGACTGGCTTTACAGTTGACCTACGCCTTCATCTGACTGAAAAGTACAGCGTGTGAAGACGAGCAGCAACAGAGCTCATGTACAATGTGTTAGCTCATGTGTTGTGTCTGACGGTTTGGTTTTTTTTAAATTAGTTTCACAAAATGGTCAGAAAACACTGATAACATGAAAGAAATCTTACCAAAATAAATATAATTTTTTTTTTTGCTTAATTCAAGATGTATTTATTAATTTTTGCTTAATTGAAGAAAAAGTGAAAGGTATTTTGGTAAGATTTCATGAAATAAGATTTTCAAGACGTACCGTCGAAAAATCTGTTCTATTTAAATTGCGATTATTTCATATTCCCGAAGTTTCGCTTGCCTTTTTAACACCAGACCACGTGAAAAAGCTCAATGATGATGCCTACAGATCATATCAGGAGCCATATTTCCCCCCAAAAATACACATTATATGCAAGTCAGTTCAGATTTACTCAGCAGTAATATATTTGAACCAGACTTTAGGAAGTAACCTGCTACATTTATCTACACAACACAAATAGGAGGCTTTAAATGAACTTATTTCAAAATAAAGTGAATTCAAACTAATTTCAAAGCCTGTAAAAGAGGCAAACAAATGTACAATTTAAAATATATTTTCTCCAGTATTGATTTTTTTTATCTTATTTAGCTGTTCCTGCTCTGCATTTACCTCAGGATGGTGTCTTGCTAAATACGCAGTAATGTTTGTGGTGTTTCCGCAGTATGCCACATGTGCGTTAGAGTTTACAAATAGCTTTCCACATGTTCAGCTCTGCTCTTCCCTTCAAAGCAAAAAAATCCAAAATGTGTCCACACTTTTGACTTAAAATGTGATGGTGGGAGTTTTATCTCCTAGCATTTTTGAAAGTTGTCCTTCATTCTGCCTTCCCTTCAAGTTTTTCTAGGAACGGATATAACCATATAGTTGAAGAAAAACATTTTGCCCTTTGCTGGAGACAAGCACAATTTTTTTTACCACCCGACTTCAAATGAATCACAAATATTTTTGAAAAAAAAACATTTTTGAAAAAAAAAAAATCGATTTAAAAATCGCAAAACAAAAAACCGCGATACATATGTGAATCGATTTTTTTCTCCCTTCCCTACTATCTATCTCAATGAAAAATTACTCTTTAGGTAATGATGTCTTATTTTAAATGTCATGAGAGATTTTGATGAGAAATGACATAAAATAAAAAAAAAAATTTTCCCAGACATGTACATCTAGATATCTGAAAGTTTCGCCCAGGCTTATCGGAAATGTCGAGTGTTGTCCTTCGCACACACTTACCTGCAAAGTTCCTTGATGGTGCTTACATCAATGATTCTGTAGTGGAGGTGGTACATAAACTGTGGCATGTATTTGTCCAGAAACCTTTTATCTGCATGCACAGAGTTTCCTGCACAGAGAACAAACAGGAGCCACAGTTTCAGAAGACGCACACGTTACATCACATCACTGTTCAGCTACTGGGACTTAACACAACTCACCGGCAAGGGGGCACTGTCCAGGAGGGGTATGCTGTCGGACGAAGGACAGGAACTCGTATTCGGCTTGTTCCAGTGTGATTTTACTATCCCGTACAGCCTGGGTTAGCCCTGACTGAGAAACAATTACATCGACTGTGCATAAAACTACCGACCACCAATTCAGAAAAGAGGAAACCAGGTATCAGCTGACTATCTGACGATGAGTCATCAGAAACCACAACAGGCAGTGATGACTTCCAAGCATATTTGATGTTTCTGTCTCATTTAGGTGAGGAGTTTTGACCCTCATGCTGTCGTCAATAATCACATTATATGGATGGAAGTACTGGGACACAAATACTTTTTGGGTGTTGCATTACATTTTGTCCATACACCTTTTTTTGGCTTGTGACCCAATTTTAACATCACAAATCTCTGTTTTTTCATCATGTAATGTATACAATGTATAGTTTTATGGAAGGAGGCAGAAAAGCCACAATGTAAAAATTTTACTTTCCTTGGTCAGGATATGTACAGTGAGTCCAGCTCGTATTTGCAAGGCTGACAATTAATACTGAACAAACAATAACTCAAACATTATGAAAGAGCTACAGTATCTGAAACCAACCACAGTGAACATTTGATGGATAACTAGTGCAACAGGTGCTTCTGTTTCACACCCTGTTTGTCTGGCTTTCTCAACTCACAATATACATTTTCTATATTTTTTCCATCAATTACTAGACATTTCAGTCAACCCCAATGGAATTCCATGTGACCCTATGGGGGTTCAGACCCCAAGGTTGAAAAACACTGATATAGAGCATCAATATAACTGACATCCCACTCTGAGGTGAGTGACAGGTGACTTACAAAGGTAAACTAGTGCATTCACTTTTTCATCTGACTCTGAATGACAAATCTACATTTTTAAAAGGAATGTTCAAATTACCTTAATAATCCACAATATTCTACTCATTTAAAAATTATGAGAAAATGTAAACTTGGCTTAACCATATTTAAATGTAAAACCTTGTTGCTCTGTAAAGATAGTACTACAGTAGCAGTCCGAACATTTTTATAAATCGCAATAGACATTATTACACTGTTGGATTCCATTGCAATTTCAAAAAACGTATTAACTTATTGGGAACAAATGTCCCATTTTATGATTAGAACAATGGCTGAGTCTCAGGCTATATGTTCAAAAGCTTAAAGCTTTTCATTATTTCTCATAAATGAAGGATAAGTGTCGAAATACATGTGTGTGAAGTCAGAGCCAGTACGTTTTTAACACATTGATTAACAAAGTTCAAATTTCATGGAGGCAAATAATCAAGTCATTATCACTGACTAAGTCTGTACAAATGAAACACTAAAAACAAAAAAAACAAAAAAAAAAAAAAAAATCACACATTTTCACCATGCATCTTCAGCATTCATCCATTAAGGTCATTTCATAATTAAAGGGCGAGTTTGTTAGTTTAGGTAGGTTAATTATGTCACAATGTAAAAAGGAAAAACACATTAATTGATGATTAAAAGTAAAATGAAATCAGTCATGCACTGGCCATTTCAAGTTTGGATAAGGAGTAGTTTTAAAAGTTTCAGATATTAATAATTATAGCTTTCAGAATATATGATCAAACCAGTGTTTTTTTTTAAAAACAACTTATACACAAGTTAAACTACATGGTTAAGGATGTAGATTCATCTATACATGTATGTGCCCAAAGATATCTTACCTTTCCGTGATGCTCTTTACACCAATCTGACATGCCATCTAACAGCTCGTCTGGCTGGTTTATTATCAAGTTTGGCCCCTGCCAAATAAGAACACATTAGTTGCATTCACATGAGACAGAGACAAAGAAAAGGCAGTCATATTATGTTTACATTACCTCAGCTAAAACATTCAAGTCAGAGTCTGTGATAATGCACGCCATTTCAATGATCTTGTCCTTCTCAATGTCCAGACCTGTCATCTGTGAAACAAAAAAAAAAAAGACTGACATGGTTGGCTTTTCAAACAGTGTTCAAATGGTCCTCAAATGCAGCGCCACAGGCAGGTTTTAAACATGTGTAAAATGACTTCATCCCACCAATTTACCCCACATACACACAAGCCTGTGAAACCAACAGCATTTTCCTGCAGGTGTGTACTGTAGACAGCTTGTGTAATTTATTGAGTAGCTTCTTGCCTACAGATAAAACACCACCACCAAGCGTTTAAGATCTAAACTTTTTCTTTAACCCTAGGGTCGTCTTCGTTAAGAAGGTGCAAGTCACTTACCAGGAATTTGCTGGAATTAATAGTTTAAGCATTTGCTGTCACATTGTGTGACATGAAACACTTTGATGTAGATCATAGAGAGGACTTCAATGTGCACCACTGAGCATATAATTGGTGTGTGCTTGCATTCCAATCTTTATGGGGACATTGATATGTTTACACAGTCACACTAATGGGACTAAAATTCAGGTCCCCAAGAGGGTTAAATATAACTAAAGGCCCCACTAGTAATATAGAAATGATGTGGCCCTATAAATACATTAGTTTGTATTTTTTCAGGAAGGAGAAATAGGTGCAAAAAGAAACATGTATTTTTCAAAGGTTTGAAAATGCATTTACTGTTTATTTATTTTCCTGTATATGTATTTGAATTGTTTTGTCATATTTTTATTTTAATGTATTTATTTTATTATTTTTTATTAATTCATTTATTTTATTTTTATATGGTTTGGTTTTCATATTTAGATTTTTTTTTTTTTTTTAAGAAAAAAGGTGTGTCTACACTCACTACACAATGGCAACTTGATTACAAACGTGGTCCTCATGAGACATGTAACCAAGTATGTGTGTGTGTGTGTGTGTGTGTGTGTGTGTGTGTGTGTGTGTGTAGACAGTTCAAGCATTAACATGCATCTTGAGCAATTTGACAAGTGGACTCATCTAACTGTGTCAGTTCACACCTCGCATTAGAATGCGTTTCGAGTGATGACTTGGGATCAGATACATCCCTGCTCTACATGCAAATATACAAGTACATCATTTCAGTTTTAATAGACATGTGAACACATACTTGACTTGGATGATCTCATCTACTTAACATATCAAACCAATACAGACTGGATCCATGTTGTGGCATATGTCCCAGCCAAGCCAAATCAACCAATGTTTTATTTCACACATCATGAAAACAATATATAGGATGTACATATTTTTTTATTTACCCCACTGTAAATAAGTAGGCACATTTTCATTAGCATACACATGTCTAAAATAATGTGACCCAATACAGCCCAATATGAATGCATCTTATAAGGCAGAGTTACCACAAAGACCTACATTCGGATATGAATAAATCAATGCCATTGTAAAATGTCATTTGGTGGCGTTATAATTAATGATTCACTTCTGCCATTTGGTGACACTGAAGACCAAAGCAAATGACAAACACAATTTTCCAACTCTTCAACCCATTGTTTTAAGCCTTGAGTCCCATTATAGGGAACAATCTCATCCTGGAAGAGACCACTCCCATCATGTATCTTCCTTAACTTGCATCAGTCAAAATTAAACTCACATTTGGCACATAGTCTGATTCTTAGTGTTATTTTAAATTTGTAAATCACCATACATATCGTTAGCCTCTTAGCATAAATACCTGAGTCACATTTTTATAGCAGGTATTTCTTATCGTATACACTGGTTTTACTCTTAATACATATCGCCATTGCAGTTAGACAGCATTTAAACTTCCGGTTCACAAATACAATGCCACATACTCATGATCATGTCATCATTTCAGGTTGTCAGTCCATGAACGCCGTGTAAATCCTAAACTTTATTGAGGTTCCATCAGTTCAACTATTTTGCTCTCGTGACGCCATCATATCTTGCTAGCTTCATGTAGCATTGGCTAACGTTAGCAAACAGACATGTAACGGTACAAGTTAACTACACAGTGCTAGTGCTAGTTTTAGTACACCACCTTACCTCCAGGTCCACCCACACCATCCTCTGAGACATAGCTGTGGACGACATGCTGATCTTTCTGAACCCCTGAAAGCTCCAAACGGAACCGAACCAGGATCCAACGACAGGTCGCAAAGCCGAGGGAGTCCGCAGCAGTAATGTTGTGTTTCTATGTAGAGTGCTAACAAAGCGGGGCTGGTGTAGGTCTCTGCTGAAGCGGAGGACGGGCTGCCTTCTCTTGCAAAGTAACTCCAAAGTAGCAAAAGCCCATGCTGAAGTCCGCCAGTACGCCGACATCCTAGGCCCACTTCCGATCTGAGCTGTCGTAAAAATAGCAGGCACAAGCTGAGCATGAACAATGCGACACATGTCCACTAGATGGGGCAATTTGACAACTGTATTCCCCAGAAGAAGCCATTTCTATTGCTGTGATGAAAAAAAATACTCTTATTGGTAAAAAAAATAATGATGTTAATGTCAAATAATGTTAATAATGTTAAAGAAAAAGCATAAGGTAACAGAAAATCTTAGGATTCTATCCTAAGATTAAAAAAAAACAGGCTACAATATAATTTTTTAGCTTTCTAATGATTTTCAATAAAAGTTCACAGATATTTTTGTCTTTCTATCTTTTTTATCTTCACACAGTGACTTATGCTGTGTGGCTTTATATATACTGTTAAATGCCTCATTACTATCACATCATGTCATCGTATTTAACAATATGGACTCTTACAGGATGATAAACTGCAGCTATATCACAGAGAAGTATGTATGTTAA
This sequence comes from Siphamia tubifer, assembly GCA_020466265.1. Classification (NCBI taxonomy): domain Eukaryota; kingdom Metazoa; phylum Chordata; class Actinopteri; order Kurtiformes; family Apogonidae; genus Siphamia; species Siphamia tubifer. Next base: position 9,524,302 of record CM035796.1, read on the forward strand.
TAGATACCCTGCATCCTGAAGTGGAGGCAAGTGGTATTGTTTTTGTTTTGTTTTGTTTATTTGTTAACACTCAAAACAGTTGGTTGAATTCATATCAAACTGGGTTTATAGCTATGTATGTAATTGCTGTTGACATCATCACATGTTGGATCAATGACAAAATAAGTTACAATATGTGAGGGTAAGGGTTTGATATACTTGACACCACTTCTTTAGTAATTATCCCACTCAGCTTTAAATGTGACAGCGTCCGTTGAGATCTGTTAAGATATGCACTATGAGTTTGTCATTTGAACATTGATGAAATTAGATTTGTTGAATAATCACATTTTGTTCTTATTAATACAGGCATTTATAGTGCTTTGTGTAAGCATAACATGATAATATTTAGTCATATACAATATAGTGCTATAATATAGTGAATTATTATTTTGCTATTTCTTTATTGTGAAGTATTCATAACTATCTGAAGTCTCACTTTTCTGAAGTTGTAAATGAAAATAGACAAATTACTGTCTGGGTAAAGTGTTCATGTGCCATTGGACATTTGGTTCAATATTTATGGAAATCAGTTACTCAGTCTGTTTTTTTTTGTGAAATAGCCTTTAAAAACAATCCACTTAGTCAAAAAAGTACTTTAACAATCCCTACTGTTTATTATTGATGGTCAAAATTGAAGTTTGACTTTCGTCAAACTGAATCACAAAATGTCTCTGCAGTTTATTCCTAGGGACAAATCGAAATTACTTCCATGAAATATTATTAAATCACATGTCATTATGCTCTGTTCTGCCTTTTTAATAATTTGTCTTGCCGGTTTATTCATTTATTCTGCCTTTATTTAATCAAGAAATACATTCAGGTACATACCTCAATGACAATAAAAACTAAGAAACAGTGTTGATAAAAAAATAAATAAAAATAAATGAAAAGGCTGATTCAATAAAACAGCAGCAAATTACTAGACTGAAAACAGTTACAATATAAGGCAGAGTAATAAACTGAAAATACACTAAGTAATATAAGGTGAAATTTAAAATATAAACTGCCATAAAACAACAAACATAAGAATCCCATTTGTTGAATTATCTCAGTCTTGATCCAAATACCTAAAACATCATACAAGAAATTAATACGTTGTCAGTTGTGTGATATTACCTATTTAAAACAGGAAGCAGAGGACAAAAGCTGAATTCAATCCATGAGATTGGGCAGAGTAGTGAAACTCCAAATGTAGTGAGGTGATGTTAGGAGTTCAATTCCATCTCAGACAAATGACATACATTTTATATGAAAGAAACATCTAACAAATGCAATGTGACTGACTCTGACCTCCATTTTGTACCTGGATGAATGTGTTGCAGGTGTTGACGAGCAGCAGGTATGAAGAACAGGAAGGAGATTGGTATCCAAGGCAACATCCAGAAGAGGGTCCCGGGGGTCTCCTCAATCACAGTACTCATCCTGAGATGCAGATGGGACTCCACACAAAAAAATTCCAAAAGAAGAAAGATTGACAAATGCATTTCCATGGACATAAAAGAAAGACCTTTTGTTGAAAAGATACTTTAGCACCAATAGAAGTAATGCTTTTTTTAAGATTAGTTAAACAGATTAGTTTAGTTAAACAGTATTAATTCAGAATTAGTTGTAACAGATACAAATATAAAATAAATTAAAACTGCAAGCAGTCTCAAAGGCCTTCGCTGTCCCTCGCGACCCCCTCCCCATGCGAAGTCGGAGTCAAATTTGAGCCAAATCGGTGTTCGTATATCCGAACTACGGCCTTTTTAGTAAAGGCTAATTGGTAGGGGATGCTATGAAGCAAAATCACAATTTCTATTGATAAACTGGTGTAGGACCGAGAGATAAACGTCTGCGTCAAATTTCAGCCAAATCTGTGTGCGTATGTTTGCTCTACTGCCATTTTATTAACAATGTATTTGGCGAATCTGTAGGGGGCGCTATAGTGCGAAATAACAATTTCTATTTACAAACAGGTGTAGACCCAGGAAACAGATGTCTGAGTAAAATTTCAGCCAAATCGGTGGTTGTATGTCCAAACTACAGCCATTTAATACAAGTACATTTCTAGGGGGCGCTATAGTACAAAATCAGAATGTCTTTAGCTAAATGGATGTAGATCTGGGAGATAGACGTCTGTTAAATTTCTGGCAAATCAATGTTTGTATGTCCGAGCAGAGGCAATAATAAGCAAAAATTATTTTAATCGACTAAAATTCATAACATGACATTTTCTTAATTTTGGTCAACTGAAACTAGACTAACACTAAAATTATTTAGATGACTAAATTGTTACTAAAACTAAAATTACATTTTCGTCATGAGACTAAAACTAAATAAAAATCTTCTGACAAAATTAACACTGGATGATTCTTTATGGACAGAATCCTGATGCAGTTTAGCTTCACTTCATTATGAGTATTTTTATATGTATGTAAAACATACGTACATGGGTTAGCGTCTGGGTGCTGTTCAGCCTCATCAGGGAATATTTTTCCTGATAGTAACTCGTGGGCAATACATTATCCCTGGCTTGTTATACATTCAATTAAACAATATGTGTAACGTGGTCTATACATCTATGTGCTTAACCACTTATTGTTTTCACATGTTTGGCATCAGTGTCAAATAAAGACAGGGCGATAGATCAATGAGGAAATGGGAAATGCTTCGCAATATAAATGTACAGTTGCACTTATTTTGTTGAAACTGTTGAAGTTGTTGAATAAATATCTTAATTGCATATATATTCATATTTGCATATACAGTATTTTGGATATTTTATCAATTGTTGGTGTTTTTCTGTATTTTAAAAGACGTTTTGAATATGTTTCATTACTTTTTATGTGTTATCTTATTTTTTGTGAAGTTTAATGGTTTTTAGCACGTTCTGTATATATTTTTCTCCACTTTTTTTGGGTATTTTCATATATTTTGTGGCAAACTTTTGTACAAAAATAACCCAAACATAGAATAATCAACCGACATAAAGTGTTTTAACAGAGTTTTATTTTCACGGAAGCACTTCAGGCTTAAAATACCACATTCACACAAAGCATACTGTACATTAGTTGGGAATTCTGCTAGCATTAAGGCTAATGCATTGTCCAGATTGGACAAACACGTTAATTGCAGATATATTCACTTCTTTCTTGAGTCTGTTTGCTCAAGAATAATGAAACACAATTAAAAATGAATATTTAATCATGATTAATCAAAAACAATCCAATGCAACCCTGTGGTTAATCTGATTAAAAATGTTAATCATGTAGCAGCCCAAGTTTTTAACAAGTTGAGGGAACTTTAATGTGAGTTTCCATGAACATCTATATGATCAGTAAATGAAATACAGGAAACTGCAATTTTCACTGGAAAAAAACCCAACAAAACACAAAATAGAGTGAATAATATTATACTAAATAATGGTAAATCATTTAAGAAAGGATAATTCTACAGTAAAATTTATTTGGGAAGTGACACAAAAGTTGTACTGAGTCTTTATAGGTTCATGATCTATTATTATCAATGTTTAGTATTGTTGAATTCATCATGCAGATTTATTTCACAGGCTAAGGTTTAGAAAAAAGTTCACCAAACTGTGGAATAAACTGCCGCTCTATATTAGACAGACCTCCTCACTCACTGTCTAATTTTAAAACTCTTCTTTAAACCTTCCTCTTTTCTTTGGCTTTTCACACCGTGTAGGTTGGTGATTTTATGTGCGTGGATATTTTATCTGGAGTGGATAGTCTATTTATTATATTTCATTGTTTTTTATATTTGTATTTTCACTTCCTATTATATTTTTATTGTGTTTATTTTACTGTACAGCACGTTGGACATCTTTTTGTTTATTTAAACGTTTGCTTTATAAATAAAACTGGATTGGAGTGGGGAAGGGGGGAATTATTAAGGCCAAATTCACTGTTTCCCCACTATTCCCAGACCTCAATAAGTGTGTGGAAGCGTTTTATTGGTGAGCCAATCAATGTCCGAATCTATGAGAACTGACCACAGGTTGGATTCCTACACTAACTGCAAACTAAATATCTCGTCTGAAGTGAATTAAAATACTTCATTTTGTCTCCTTATTACAGGGCATTTACTTCAAGGGTGATGACGCAATTCACGGCGCAAAGGACTCGCATTTGTGTATAGGAACTATTTTTCAGTGCGGAGAAACACAGCCGACGCACACCAAGGATTGTCAGTGAGAGCCTCATTTGTAGTTACACAAACACGCACATCTGGGTCGCTTAGAGTAACGGGATCTTCCAGAGTTCTCTGCTAAAAAGCTCGCAACCCCTCCTTTGTAAATACGGGTTCAAAAAGGTAGGGTCTGGGGTTTTGGAAGTCAAAGTCATCATCTTCGTCCGCAGTGAAATCTACCGCCGCGTTTGTGTAACGACAAATGAGGCCCTCACTAACAATCCTTGGTGTGCGTCGGCAGTGTTTCTCCGCACCGAAAAAATAGTTCCCATACACAAACGAGTAAGACAAGCTCTTTGCACCTTGAATTGCGCCATCATTCACCCTCGAAGTAAATGCTCAGTACGCAGAAAGTAATTAGGAGACAAAATCAAGTACAGACATCCCAAGTCTCCCTGATATCAATAGTTGCTCACTGATGCTCGCGACTCAGATAAAATATTCCGGGGGAGTTTATTTTTAACACGGCAAGTGAGCGCGTGCAGGCACCTCTCCGATCAAACTTATACCCAGTGAGCTGCTTAAGTCTAATATTTGACAGATGTGCACCCTCTCCACAAGCATCAGCGGCTGTCCACTCAGCCTTACCCTACTGGAGAGGCTTCAGGGGCGGACACGGGCTTCCTTGTTGTCGGCGAATTTAGGGACCGTCACAAAATTAATCGACTGGCAAGACTTAAAAAAAAAAAAATAACTCCATTAAATCAATTGTATATTCCTCTTAAATGTATAAATAAATACACAAATGAATCAATACACTAATAAATTAATAATTAATAACTATTTAATTTAACTAGCAAATGCTTACTCAAATTACATGTTTTTGTTCAATAATGTGTGGGTCATGTGACCTCTGGACACCAATAAGCCTTTAATATACAGCCCTGGTCTGGGCACACAAAACACACCTAGTATATTTAATTCATATCACATCATTGATTTCCGAGCAATTTTTTACTCATGAATTACATGTTTTTGTTCAATACTTCTGAAAGAGGGTGGGGGGTTGGAAGGGTCGATAAGCATCTCTCTAAAATTAGTTTTTGGAACTTGTGATGTCTGCAAGTACATTATTTCACTTTAGATGAGATACTTAGTTGGCGACGCAAGAATGCAGTTAGTGTAGGAATCCAACCTGTGGTCAGTTCTCATAGATTCGGACATTGGCTGGGTCGCCAGGAAAATGCTTCCACAAACTTATTTAGGACTGGGAACAGCGAGGAATCACTGAATTTGGCCTGGGGGTGGCGTATCCCTTTAATGGCCAGTGCAGACAAAATATAAGGATGTCTGAGGAATGGGAAAAAAAACCCAAAACTCAGCCTTTTCTTTATTTTTATTCAAGGTGAATAACCAGTGCTGGAAGCAACCAGAAAGTTGAACCAAGGATTAACAACATGTCAAATTCCATTCAGGTTGAACTAATCCTTTATGACAGAACCTTTTAAATGACAAACAATCATCAACTTTGCAAAATGCTGCATAAAAGTTAAATAAAGACACTGGGAGAGAAAATGTGCAAGTGGGCTCATCTATTGCAACGTTCAAGGTCTTCTTGGAATATCTCGACAAAAATAATTATCTCGTCCATTATGAGCAGGTGTTCTTTTTTGAACAGCTTAAAGCGATCGCCTTCGTTTGCAGCATTCCGATAAGTTGACAGGAGTCACCCTGCAGTGATCAGTGAGCTGGAGATGACAGTTGGCCTCCTGCAGCTCTTCTGTCTTTGGAAAAGGAAACGTTCCTTCATCATAGAAGTAGAAAACCAATGCGGCCCGATGGGTGCAGCGCTGATGGCTCTGCAGAACGTGAAGATGGACAATTAGTTGCAGTTGATCGTTCATGTGTTAACTTGGCAACAGATGTTTTTGAGCCACACATGAAATATCATCAGTAGAACATATTGTACAGGGAACATCCATGTTAGCCGGGAGGGAATTAGTCTGATATGAATATTGTATCATAGAAAGTGGAAAAATAATCATTTTAACAGAAAAACAAACAAATTCCCCAGGGTGGGATGGATAATGTACTATTCTATTCTATAAAACTTGTATGAGCAATATAGTGAACACTGGATTTATTGGTAAATTGAAGCTACGCTCTATAAATAAAACTCATGGATATAAAAGTGAAGGATCTTATGCACAAACATCCATTTCATCTCTTTTTCATCTCTAAAGACACAGTGCTACATTTATTTTTGTTTGTTTTGAGTTTTCACAAGTGATTTTTTTTTTTTTAATCTATATTGCACATCTCCCAAGTGATTTATAACTATTTATTATAAAATTGTCCCCTGTATTAAGTATTATCTCCAGTGAGAATCAGGTATTTTCTGATTATTCATTCATCATGTAAACATTCTTAAAAGCTCTGATTAAATATGAGGGTTATTATATCAACAGAGAAAACTGTGGAAAAATTGACTTTTTCAGTAAAATATAAAAATAACAGATTTTGTTTTACAGGTTTTACTAGTGGATCAATGTTGTAGAAGATGACAGTGTTTCCACGGTAACAACAGAGTCTCTGATGGGTCGTATCTGATGCCCATGAAAAGATGAAAAACTGTATTTTACACCAATTATTTACATGTATTGGTAGGATTGATGGATCAATGGGTATTAAATATTTTAGATCAGTTTGTTTAGGTTATAGGTGGATGTTTGGGACTGTTATTGTATAAACAGCCTTTTATTGTATTATATCGTAGAATAACACCAGTTTTCTTAATCAACCCCTGTTTCTCAAAATACTTACTTTACTTGTAATATTTTCCTTCTTTTTTCTTTGTCTTCCTCATTACACTTTGTTTGTCAGTCAAGGTAACATTACATTGATTGTCCCATGTTTCTAGTTATTGATTTTTGCTGCATGTTTGCAATTGCCTGCTCTGCTGAGGCAGGTTTTTTTGTTTGTTTCTTTTATTGTCTGTGTTTTTGATGTTTGTCAATTCATCTTATAAATATTCTTTGGAAATAAATATGCCTTAATCGTGTTTTGCCTTTTATAATTCATTATTTTGCATTAACTGGCTCTTGTCAAGACCATATGGTAATATGTTAAAATAATGCCCGCTTGTCTAATTTATTCACAGAATTTACATTTATGTCAAGACTTAAAGCTCAAATCAATGCTGTGTTAGACAGCCTTCCCTCTGGGTTTTTCACCACATAATGTACATATATGTCAGCAGTTTTAGAATATAGGAACAATGTGACAGAGCCTCTCTGAATTTAATTCCTTTCAGTACATCTAAACATGTTGTACAACACTTACACATCACTGATATTAACTGTCCTCCACACAAGCAAATGGATGTTTTTTTCAGTGTTCATTCAAAGTGATGTTTAACCCTCCAAAAGGTTTACGCCAAACCTTAACCCTTTATAGGGCAAGTGACTATTATTGGTAATTTCCACCACATATTTTAGAACAGTGTTTCCCAACCAGTGTGATGTGAGAAATCATCAGGCGTGCTGTGAAAAATGAAATAATTTCACCTTATTGGTAGTGTAAGTGAGTGAGTGATTATAGATCCATACAACAGCACACACCACTGATCCACTCAGAGCTGTTGAGCTGCGGTTGTCTTTCCTAAATTCCTGCAAGAGTGTCAGCTTTGTGTTTAACTAAACAGGCTCGGGTTTTGCACTGAATAAGTAAATCAATATATTTTAATAAATATACTTTTTGTGAGATTTTTCTTTGGTTGTGTACCTTGTGATGTTTCTAATATTAAAATATGTGCCATGGCTCAAAAAGGTTCACTTCACTTTTATTAGTTTTAGGTTAAGAAACACTGCTTCAGAAAACAATGACAGCAACAGTTCTTTGATACATGTTCCTTTCACTGGTTTACTGTATATTTGCTCCTTGGATTTTTTTTTTTTTGGGTCACTTATTGGTAAGGAACCAAATAGGGTGAGGTTAGATCAAGAGTGTTTCCAGGAGGTGTCATGGCGGCATGTATCGATATTTAGAAAAGCACAGTTAAATGGTAAATGATCAAACTCCGAGCTCTTAATAAAAGACAATGACCTCAGGGCAAATTCTAACTCTGTAAAATATTGTATTGTTATACCAGTAAAAAGAAGTTTATTGTAATAAAATTCATATGTATTTTTTACATGTGTGTGTGTTTGTGTGTATATATTCTTTTCCAATTTCAACTAAGAATTTTTATTATTCATAATGAATGTAGTGTTTTGATAATTACAGTGACTAGCTCTTATTTTGAAATATGATCTTGAAAATATGGAAATAAAATTAACCATATTAATATTTTATGAGCTTAGGATTTAGAAAACTCCCGGATTTCAAAATATCTGAGGGTTTTTAAGTATAATTTTTGTTAAAATCTTCTTCGAGCATGCCTATAGGGTAATAACATCTTAATTTGTTCACAAATAGAAGTTCCTAGTATAGGATGACAGCGCCACCATATAAACACAGCACATTATGAAACTAATGATGCAAACAACATGCCGCCATGACACCTCCTGGAAACACTCTTGATCTAGCCTCACCCAACCACATATGGTAACTAACTCTAACCCTAACTAACCCTAATTTTGTACATAAATACACACACGCACATACATACGTGCATGTGCGTGCGTGAGTATTGAATGATCAAAGGTAATCAATTGGGGGGGTAACCTCACTCATGCTGAGGTGCATGGCTATTCGCATCTTACATCCGGCAAAGCACCATTAGCTTCTCTTTGTTAAGGCGGGGTTGTCAATCAAAATCATTCACCCTGATTGGAGAAGCCAGTTGCTTGTCATTTTGAATGACGTAATACTTCAACGAATCATATTGAAAGCAGAATGTAACGTAGATGATAAAAGTTCTTACCATACACGGTTGGGAGAAGAGTCATAACATCCTTGCCGCCAATAAATTATTTCAAAACTCTTCATGTTTTAACGAATAAACACGCGGTAGTTTCCACACTGTTGGAATTACAGGATCGAAGCCGAGTTCAGTCTCCTCCATGCTGGCCGCCATGTTTTTCTGTGTCGAGTCTTCCTGCATTCTCTCTGGCCGCGCTATGATTACGTCATAACTGTTCAAATCACGCCCGATGATCCTGATTGGTCCATCCATGATTTGACCGGAGACAACAGAATGTCTACCGTGATTTAACACGGGGGTCGGCGAAAGTCAGGCTGGGGTGAGGTGTGTGTGGGTGTGTGTGGGTGTGTGTGGGTGTGTGCGTGTTTTATGCTATTAAAAAAAAAAAAAAGATGGTACATAATATTTTTGGATTGCGCTAACAATAGATATAATGAAAATACAGTATATCTCTGTTTACATGGGAGTTTTTATTCCTGTTTAATTCCAAATAAAAGTTAATTCCTCTTTAAGATGACCATGTAAATACGTAATTCTAGTTGAAAACTTAATGAAGTAAATACATAAAACTTAATAAAGTCACTGGTTTATTCCCATCTTAATCTTATTCTGAATTTGATTACTTCTCTGCTATGTGAACAGTTAATTCCACTATACTGCCTGCATTAGTTTTGATTTTTGATTTGATTTTTATTTCAAACATGTATATTCACACCATGTGCGAGTACAAATAAAATAAACATTCACAATACATGATCTGAAAAGGGGATGGAAGAAGCTAAGCTTTTATGATTCCAACCCCCACTCAACCCCACCCACCATAATACAATACAACCTTTAATGACAGTCGACATAAAGCGTAGACAAAGACAAGACAGGCCCAAACATACTCTGATCCTACACCCCTCTCCCCCACAATAATAATAATAATGATAATGATAATAATAAATATATATATATGTATATACATACATACATGTATACACACACATATACATATATATACACAGACACACACACTCATAAATAAACATTGAAAGCAACAAAATCCACCAAAGGGGTTAGACCAAAGCAATTGTTTAAGGTCTACCCCCCTTTACAGCTCACAGTTATGCACAGCACATACATTTGTATGTAGTATTTGTCCTCCCATGTTGCTAGTTGAAATTAAATGAAGTGGACATGATTGGTGACCTCCAGGTGTTAAGCGGTTGTTCTGTCCAATCAGAATCCTCTCTACCTCAGAGTCTTAAAGTCGAATTAACTAGAGTAGAATACACCTGTTTCCTATGTAAACCTTTATTTGGAATTAACATGTCCATGTAAACACGAAAGAAATAGCTTTAATTCCAATTATTTTATTCCAGGCAAATAATTTGAAATGTAGTATATGTGGCAGATAAAGTTGAAATCTATGGTTTACAGAAGTGTCAAATTGTTACTATATCCACAGCAAACTATTAACTTAATATGTAAATTGTGGACTTTGGGGAGAGAATTTTACATTTTCTGACAAATATTTCTATTTATATGAGGAAGATTTCATTTGAACAAAGTTTGATAGAATAATGAATCAGACACAAATAAATATTCAAAACAACTATGTTAATTTCCAGTGTCTAGGGAGCAAAGCAGCAGGAATAAAGGAACTGCTGTAAGTTTTGTAAGATGACTTATGTACAAGTCTGTCATATTTAGTCACTGTTTTCAGCAGTTGCATTTGTCTAATTTGCCACAGTTAATTACATGCAAAAACGTGTGAAAATATGTGGATGTGTAAATGTCAACAATGGTAAAAAAAAAAAAAAAAAAAATTATAATAACATGCAGTGTTGAATAATTTATCTACAAACAATGAATGCAAATTCTGACAGGAATAGCTTTAGAACCAGTGAAATAATGTGAGTTTATGACATGATGTGTTCTCACATCTATCATTTTTCATGTGCTAGTTAAACACTACAAATTGTTTCTTACCAGGAACTTTAAATGAAGGCTGAAGGTGTCATTAATTTGAGTAAAGAAGGTCCTACAGTATCTGTAGTCTTTTTCTTGTTCTTGAATACACAATTCTAACCCAGTGAGTTGGAGAAATCCTGTTAATAGAGCTGCTTGAGAACAGATGTTCTGCTGTAAGTTGCCTCTGAAGCATGAAAAGACAAATGTGACAGCAGCTTTTAAGTGATATTACTCTGTCTGTGTGTGCTATCTTTAGTGGACATGCAGCTAGTTATATAGAATGATAAATCCTCAGCTACACTTATTTTCTCACAGATATGCTTCCTGAAAATGAATTTGCTCATGCTTGATGTCATGCTCTGTTAAAAGACAACCTGACCACCTTGAACTGACATTTCACACACAGATGCACTACATGCATGCTCCATTTACCGTTCATGAGCATATAAAAACTATTTTCATGCTGAAAAGAAATGAAATTCTGAACTTGTTGTATCTCATTAAATGGTTCTTTGTTCTGCAAATACATACACTCAAAGTCTTTCAACTGTACAAACCTTATATTTACCCAGTAAATACGTGACATGACAGTAGACATTCTCTACTGTTATGAGTATATTCCAGGTTTAGTGTATTAGACAATAATTGCTTTATCTCATCATAAATATTGTACGTATGAGTATGTTTCACCCAAAAAGACCCAAAGAGCCACTGGTGATGGAAAATATTTAATACTTGTTGGTTCATTAACCCTTTGTTGGTCAGCTCAACCGTTTGGTAGAGGTAATATATTCAAGCTATATTCAAGCTAGTTCATGCTAGTATACCACCAAAGAAGAAGATCATAAATGTGACAAAACCTCTGCTATGATCTTTTCTTTTGGACACAAAATTGCAGGCAAGTTAGATTTTTTTTTCTCATGTTATTAACTTTTAGGGCAATGGTTCTCAAACTTTTTTCAGTAATGTCAGTGATGAAATCATGAGATAAAAAGTCCAAATCATGAAATAATCTGGTCTGGAAGAGATCCTGGATTCTGGATCACTTTTAAATATATTCTCCATTTACCGCAATGTAAAATTTCAAAGTGATCCAGAATCTAGGATCTCTTCCAGATCACCACCAAAATATAATCATTTGTTCCATGTGACACTCCCAACACATCCTGAAAGTTTAATCAAAATCTGTCCATAGGTTTTTGAGTTATCTTGCTAACAGACAGACAGACAAACAAACTCTGGCTTTGTGCTTTTCTATTTTGTCTTTATTTTTCTGTGTTTCTCATATAATAACTCATTTAATTTGAGTTTTTATGAACATTTACATGATCAGTCAATTAAATGTCAGAAAAAACATATTTTGATTGGAAAAAATTCTAAATTCAGAGGACAATTTTATAATAGATTGTGAGAAACCACTTAGGTTTCTCACAATTTATTCAAGGCAAACCGAAGTGTCCCAAGGTCTTCATGTCATCGGATAGTGTGTCCAGACTTACTTATCTCAAGTCAGTACCTTGCAGAAGATATCTAGAGGAGGAAGTCCGCAATAGTCGAATGCCGAGTGCATAGTTAGACGCTCTGGAAATTCATGATTTCGTTGCATTCTTTTTAAAAAAAACAACAACCTGTTAGCAGGCTAAGCGTTGCTGTTGCAGCTTCATTTACATTTCTAATGAAATACTGGACTATGTTTTTAAAAACAAAATGCAACAAAATGGTGAATTTCCAAAGTGTGTAACTCTACGGACGTCCTCCTATAGACGTCTTCTGCATCAGGAAATGTACTGGCTTGAGATAATTAACTCTGGACAAATTATCCGATGACATGAAGACCTCAGGATACTTGGGTTTGCCTTTAGGGAACCTCTACTTACTACCAGAGAAGTGTGATGTTGTTTAGAACTTTAGAAGAGGTCTAAAAATAGAGTTTTGTGTCGGCAAAAAGACATGCCCTAATCACTTCCATGTTAACACAGTTTGGCTCAAAACAGCAAAATCTAAATTATACTATATGTATGTACTCCCAGTCATCTAAAAATTGAGCTAAAATGAATTTCACTCTGGATAATCCCTTTAATGTGGCTTTAATGGTGGAATTCAAACAGAGTAAATAAAAAGTACATTGTGTGTCCTATAAATAAAGGACATGTTTTTCCTATATATGAGAGTGATAGTGAGGATATATAGGAAATGTAGGGAGGAGAGAGGTATGTGGCATGTGGTAAATAGTTGCTGTAGCAGGAATAAAGCCATGGACTCAGGGGTATTTGTGACCATATGGTACATACCCAAAACTCACAGCTATCAGACACTCCACAGGATGGCTGAAGTTCAAATGAAACCACAGGAAATCACAGGGAAGTCCATATTTACTGCTGTATATTACACACACTCAGTTTATTCACTTTCCACTTTGTTTAGTAATGATGGTTTGATAAAAAAGTTAAATAATAATAATAATAATAATAATAATAATAATCTTACTTGACATTTAGTTCGCTCTTGCATAACAACAATCTGGACAATCAGATTGTCAGTAAAGTCTGTGCGGGTTAAAGTTTGGCCTTAAAGCTACTGTAAACTGTGAGACTTTAGCAGCTTAATACGTGTATTGCTAGTCATTTTATAACATAGATTTAAGACATCTGAGTACAAGATAAAGTTTGTGAGTAGACTTTAGAATAATAAGACCTACAGGCCATGATACAGGTCAATACACAGATGAAACAAGCATCCATCAGTGCTGCAGAATGGTACCATTGTAAAAGTGGTACTTGTAATAAATAAATAAATAAATAAAATAAAGGTGGATGGTTTGTGAGAGGAAGGAAATGTTTTTCCGGCTGTAGCTCTGGAACTGAAGCCAACTTTAGATGCCAACGATATATTGAGACTTGAATGTATTTTTAGCCCATGCACATAAGCATTTGTTGGGTTCATTAGTGACTCACTATATGCTACATTCTTATTGGTGTTAAGTTGATAGAGACAAACTGTAAAACATTTCTGTCACTGACTTTCTTTTCCGGTTGTTTGATTGAAAGATCATTGACAAATATGATAAAGATAGATAACAGTCAATATATCCGTGTTCACAGATTGGATACTTGTGTGTATTTGTCAGTATTTGTGCATGAACTAAATATTTGTGAGTTGTGCAGTTGTGCATAAAATGTATTGTATCCATCAGAATACGGATGGAAAAATTATTACTTAAAAAATTAGAAGTACGACTTCATGTATTAAGTTTTTGGTAATGAGCACATATGTTTTTATTATGTGAAAATAAAATAAAAATTGGTGTTTATCTAGTTTTCAGAGGGATATATATATATATATATATATATATATATATATATATAATATATATGATTCTGCTTTCAAACAGGTGCTGAGTCTGGCAGAAATTGAATATTAAAACTGCAAGCAGTCTCAAAGGTCTTCGCTGTCCCTCACAACCGCACACCCCGCGTGACAGCTGACGGCGACCTGATGTTGTACCGTGGGCAGGATACGATATTCTGCCAGAAACGTACACTTTTGTATTAATATGTAGGGGGCGCTATAGAGTGACTTATTTGAAATATTGTCCCTTGAATTGGCGTAGAACTGCAAGACTGACAACTGAGCCAAATTACAACCAAATTGCTGTTTGTATGTCTGAATTTTTATAAAAGTACCTTCCTAGGGGGCGCTATAGTACAAAATCAGAATGTCTTTGGCTAAATGGATGTAGACCTGAGAGATAGATGTCTGTGTCAAATTTCAGCCAAATCAGTGTTCATATGTCTGAGCTGAAGCAATTCATGTAGTGGTAATTTTTCCGAAAACATTGCAAATTTTACAGCGTCGTAGCACAAAAACCATGCAACTTTTCCCAAAAATTTATGTCCCACTTGTCTAGATAGGGTTCATCGATTTTGAGCTCACTGGGCCCAATGGCAAAGGAGGAATTTGTTAAAATACAAAGTCGTTGAAAACCAAGTCGTACGGAATTGTTTGCTACAGTGTCTGTATACCCAAAATGCTGCCAAACAAACCTTTTGAAAGTGGAGGGGGCATCTTCAATAGTAAAACCTGTGTTTTCCCGATGTCATTCTGGTTGCTTGCTGGATAACAACTCTCGCGAAACAAAATTTTTACGTGACGAGCAATCTCGCCAAATTAAATTTCACGAGATCTGCTATCTGACCTGCTTCTATAATGGACAGGGTTCGATGCACATTTGTGACAGTTGAAGTTAAGGGGATGAGAGATCTGGTTCAGGACCTGCAGAGTTTCTTGCAACTTGTGTACGTAACGCTTTTCTCCTGTTGCTTTGAGCATCAGTGCATTGTTTGAGCAACTTATTGATATTTTCGGCCGTTTTCCTTGTTCAGTGGTGAATGAGTGCTGTACATTGATTTCTTAGAACAACCCTTTTTATTCATTACAGTCTCCATTTACCTTAAGGCCATTGAATCATCTATAACAGCCAACTAGCTATGTGAAAATCCTTGGAAAAGTCTTGTTGTAAAGATAATAAACTGCTGAATGTCTGTCAAATGGTGATCATGCTTTAACTGGCTCATCACTGCAGATCCTCTTGGAATAACCGAGCACCACAAAGTCAATTTTCTATTAGTTTGAAATATGAAACTATCTCCTGTGTTAATATCTTCAACATCCTTCACGTTAAATTATGATGACATAGTAATTAGTTACAAACATGTTAATGGTAAAATGGCTTATAAAGTGTTAGGATTTTTGTGTTTGTTGATTGGAAGCTCTAAAGGCGAGTTCAGGATGTATTTGGTCTCAGTTCAATCATTTATTCTGGTCACATGAAAAATATAAAAACCAGCACTGGTATCTGTGGACCAGATCCCCAAAGGACTTAGGCCCAAAAAAGCCCAAAATTTCGGGTCTGATTGACATTATGTTCTTGGGTGATTCCACCTCAAAAAAATGGGTTGGACTTCACAACAACATCTGACTCTGTCTTGTAATTGGACCTCACCTATTCACCTTATTTACCAGGCGGCCATTTTTACACTTGAAGTTAAACACAAGTACACAGTTCCATACATTGTCAGTCACTAGCTTCAGTGGATATTTGGGTTGGGAACATGACAGCAGTTTGGACCACCAATCTCTCCGTCATGTTAAAGTTAACGATTGATATTGTTGAAAAATGGGTGCGTAAGGACTGCAGTATTCCCTGGGCTATCTTGCTGAAATGCTACAGTAACTGGGTTGAAGGCTACATAAAGTTTAAGTAGGCTAATGGCACCGCTAGCATATTATCAGTACTGACACAAAATGGAAAGAACAATCTTGAAAAACTGTTTAAATTTTGCTTCATTTTCTTTAGACATTTCAGGTCATTTATGTTTGTACAGGTTATTCATATTTTATTTTTTACAGGATAGACAAAATTTTGAAGTTGTCGTTATTTACTTCTAGGCATAATCTAATATTTGTTCATCATCAAATCAAGAAGAAAAAAATATGGAATCATTATATTTTGTCTGTATGTGGACCCTGAACTAAAAGTGTCTTTCAGTGTCCAGAAAAGCACTATACAAATAAAATGTATTATTATTATTTATTAAAATCAATTTTTGTACTTTACAAATTCCTCCAATGGGCCACATTGGAGCCTCTGGCAGGCCACATATGGCCCCCTGGTCCACATGTTTGAGACCCCTACCTTAAGTGAAGCCCCATCTGAGTGTTGATGGTCCCTTTAATACATTGTCCATATACTGTCTCACTTCTAATGCATCAGTCATGTCATACCTGTGTACTTTTCCCAGCTGTCAGGCAGTCCTATCAACGCCTTGGAAGAACATGCTTTCAGTTTACACAGATCACTGCTCAAGGGTCTCCAAAGAGGTAATAATTCACATCCCCCAAAGAAGCAGTAGAGAATGAAACTGTCAGCTCTTCTTCCACAACCCCTTCTACAACAATGACCCCATGAAAAGCTGAAAATGTCATCTTTTTGGAAGTACGTGTTAGTATCTGAATCTTAAATAGATGAAAAGGAGTCAAACTACAACAGTAATATTACACTATGTACAATCTATGTGGTTTTAAATGAGATGAATATAGTGTTTTAGAGTCCTGTGTGTATGTTTCAGTTGATTTTTGGTTTGTTTGGGGAACAGAATTTTTCTTAATTTAGGTCTGACAGCTGTTTTCAACAAATTTTGGGGTGCAGAATCCAAAACTCATCACAGTTTTTCCCTATTATGTCAAGTTTTTTAACTATAGTACTCCTGTTTTGGGCAGCACAGTGGTGCAGTGGTTAGCACTCGTGCCTCACAGCATAAAGGACCCTGGTTTGATTCCCACACTAGACCTTTCTGTGTGGAGTTTGCATGTTCTCCCCGTGTATGTGTGGGTTTCCTCCAGTTTCCTCCCACCATTCAAACACATGCACTGATAGGTTAATTAGTTAATCTAAACTGTCCATAGGTGTGAATGTGAGAGTGATGGTCTATATATGTTTGGGAAAGTCATACAGGGTGTACCCTTCACCCATTGTAGCTGGATTAGGCCCCCAGTGACCCCCCCGTGACCCTAGTGGGGATAAAGCGGGTTCAGACGTTGAGACGAGGGTCCTTGTTTTCTTAAAACATATGAAAAATACTGAACTTAACAGGTATGTGCTTGTTTATAAAAACATGAATTTTTATAAACATACAATGAAATATGAAATGTATTGTTACATTATGGCTGGGAAATGGCCAATACAAATATATACATTTTAAAATATATTGATATTTTAAATATTTCAATAAAATAAAAAAGTGTAATGAACATGATTCCTCTTAGATTTTATTTTGTAATACATGCATTGTTATAATAATAATAATAATAATAATAATAATAATAATAATAATAATAATAATAATAATAATAATAATAATAATAATAATAATAAAGAAGGAAAAATGTCCCAGAATAGATTCTAATTTGTGTACATTTTGCTTCACTGTAGAAAAAGCCATAAAAAATGTCCATGAATAATAATGTAATATAAGATTTAAAATTTTCCTTGCTGTAAACTGTCAAATTAGGAATTTTCAGTTTGAATGTGACTCTCATGAAGTCATATCATACATCAGTATTATGTATATTCAGGTCCATCTGGGCTTTTCTAGTTATGAAGGCTCAGCTGATATACAATCTGTCTGGACATTAAACACACACACACACACACACACACACACACACACAAACACACACACACACACACACACACACACATTGAGTCACTTTTCAAACAAAGAAATCTGACTTCTTTAAAGACAAATAATCTCAACTGATTAATTAATCGTCACCTCTAGTGCCCGTTGCTCATTTTTGATTATAAATACTGATTAGCTGACATTTAAAAAACAAAACTTCTTAATTTTGCACATGAGGAAACAGCATAATCACTAGAAAAATAAAGAATTTCTTTGTCTCCGCTTCACCTACTCTGTTGTCTCTCATTTATTCTCTCCAGTTTCCTTATGCAATGCTGTGCTTGCTCTATTTACTGTGAATATCTGCTCAACGATTTCAATCATTAAGCCAAAATGACAGAGAGGTCTTTTTTGCTCAGCATTTTATCCGTCATATGGGCTCAGTTGTCATGATGTGATTGGATTTCTTCTATCAAATTGGGCCAAAAGTTGAAATGGTTGTAAAAGAAAGACTAGGCTACATCCCATAATCTTGATTTTGATCTGGATCAGACATTCACTGTGTGTTAAATTATGTAGAGCTGTGACCTGAGTCTAGAGTCTTACAACAAAATGAAACAAATAATATAATCTTTTTATCCTGTGCAGTCATTTATAATTTCAAATCTGTTTATTTACTGCGATGGCGTAAATTAGATAAGGCATTAAAGACTTTCAATAATATTAACTAAAAATATTTAGTCCCTGTAGGATAATCACCCAAACAGCTGCCAATATCAAACAAAAGAAGATTGTAATTATAATTATCACAATCCATTCCTTAGAGAGCAACCAACAAAAGGAGTTTCTGCTTCTTTGTTGTGTATCACATGAGGTTTGGATTGTTTAACAGACATTAAAAATGCAAGTACATGTGTCATTTGTTGTGGCATTTTCTACCTCTTCAAATAAAAACACTTAAAGCTGCAGTGTTTGATCATTTTTTAATGTCATTTGGTAAAACTTGCATAATTACCTTTCAGCACAATATGACTCTAGCGATTTGAGAAGATCTGACATTTCAGCATCTACACTGAAAATCAACGTTTTGATTCAGACATGTACTGGAGAAAAAAAAAAAGATAAATATAAAATTTCTTTCTTAATTTCTAGCCCAAATATCTCATCACACTTAAAATAAAAAGATATTAAATCATCGAAAGAGTAACTTTTCAGTGAGATATAAGAACTTATTTTTAGACAATTTATGTTGAAAATCTAAATAAATTTCATTTGTTCTATTGTTAGGTTTGGCCAATCTTCCATTTTTAAGTAAGATAATAGAAAAAGCCATTTTTTTCATCAGATGAATGACTTTTTAACACATCACAACTATGATGTGCTCTGACCACAGGGATGAATAACATCTGTTTGAATATAGAACATGGAAACATGTCAATATTAGTTTTACTGGACCTCAGTGCAGCCTTTGATACAGTCTATTATAGTTAAACCACTGAGAACTAGGTGAGTCTGTGTGGTTTTATACTAAACTGGTCCAAGTAATACTGGAAGTGTCACAATGTACTTCCTGTTCTCTCAGTATAACTTTACAAGTACTACATGCGGGGTTCCCCAAGTCACCATCCTGGGGCCTCTTTAGTTTAAAATCTACATGCTCCTACTGGCACAGGATGTAAAGAGCAACAGTATTAGTTATCATAACTACACAGATGATGCACATATCTATATCACAATGTCACCTGTAGACCAAAGGCCTGTACAGACACTTGGTAAATGCATCGAGAGAATCAAGGACTGGATGGGTCAAAAACTTTCTTCAGCTGAACAATGGTCTTTGGAGTCAAAGAGAAATGGCTGCAGGTCACCACAGATCCATAGATCTGAAAACCACCAACCAGGCCAGAAATCTTGGTGTGGTAATGGACTCAGAACTACATTTTGAATTTTAAATTGTGCCTCCTATCACTTTACAACAACATCTCAAGGATAAAAGATCTGATGTCTCAACGGGACTTGGAAAGACTAGTCCACAGGTGTCAAACTCCAGTCCTTGAGGGCCGGTGTCCTGCATGTTTTAGATATTTCCCTCTTCCATGTGATTCAGTTTAACCCTTTAACTCCTGAGAACTAACAAAATAATTGGTAACATGAGCAAAGTAAGACACAAATGGCAGGAAATCAAAGAAAAATTCTAAAATAAAAAATAAACAAAATGTAGAAAAATAAACAAAATGAGCAACAAAAACTAATAAATATTTACAAAATGACAAATAATGTGGAAAATTTAGAAGAAAAAAAAAAAACTATTACGAAAGAAGAAAACTAGTATTGAAATTTGGTCCCAGCAATTTTAATTTTGCCTTTAAAGAATGTTTAAATAAAATAAAAAAATAAAAAATCTTGCTTTTTGGCACCCTTTCCATGCACAAAACTAAAAGGAAAACGGTTGAATTTTTCTGAATATTTAAACTAAATCATCCATTCAGAACGCACCAGCACTGACACTTAAAGAGTTAATAATCAGCTCCTCATCAGACTGATAATGATGCAATAGCCTCCAGGTGTAATGGAAGAGGGAAACATCTAAAACATGCAGGACACCGACCCTCGAGGACCACAGTTTGACACCCCTGGACTAGTCCATGCATTTGTCTTCAGTCAGCTTGATTATTGTAACAGTGTTTTTACAGGTCTACCTCCTCACAAAGACCAGTAAAGTGGACCACATTAGTCTAACTCTGAGGTCCTTACACTGGCTGCTGGTCCATCAGAGGATAGTCTTTAAAGTTCTGCTGCTGGTCCATAAAGCTCTCAATGGTTTAGAACCTAAATCAATCAGTGACCTCCTGATCCAATATGAACCCATCAGGCCCCTCAGATCATCTGGATCTGGTTTTTAGTCAGTCCCCAGAGTCAGAACCAAATGTGGAGATACTGCATTCAGCTTCTGTGCTCCACATGTCTGGAACAAACTCCCAGAATGCCTCAGTTTTTTTAAAATCCAGGTTAAAGATCCACCTGTTCTCAGCTTCGTAACTTTTATTCATCAGTTTAGATCTGCACTCTTTTAAACATTTAAAGTTTTTCTGTTTTATCTATGTATGGTTTGTTTTTTGTTTGTTTTATCTTTTTCATCCCTGCTCCCTGCTGTAATGCTTTTGATGTTTTATGTAAAGCACTGTGAATTGTCTTGTATATGAACTGTGCTATAGAAATAAGCCCGCCTTGCTTTGCCGCACTGGCCTTAAAATAAATATCCTCTTGAGACCCAAGAAAGTAAATGACTTTAATTGCCTTGATTAGAAACAGTGTGATCTTTTTCCATTGGACAGTGGTTTTATTGTTATGTTAAGTAAAACTGGGAAACTCTTGACCACAGCAGAGGACAAAAATGCATCGCTGGGTCTCAGGAGGTTATGACAGGACGGTTTAGTTTCAATATTCAGAAAAAAAATTACTATTTTTTACTTTGATTCTACTGAGTTTTGTTCATGGACCTGATATATAGAAATAAACAAGTGTTAAAAAGCAACTAATTTAGAAAAAAATAAGCCAAATTTAAAACTACTAGAACCAAATTACAATATTATTTATTTATACTTGATTTTACTAGTTAAGTTATTATTTTGTAAATATATATTAGTTTTGTTAATTTTGTGCCTTATTTTGTTGTTTGTTTTATCTACATTTAATATTGTATGTTATTATTTTTCTTCATTTTTGTGTCTTATTTTTTTCATGTTAGTTATTATTTTGTTGGTTTATTATACATTTTTGCCTGTTATTGTCCATTTTGTTACTCATTTTATAAATGTTCTACTGGAACTGTTAAAGTATCAGGAGTTAAAGGGTTAAATAAACAACATAAATGACTGTTTTAGTCAAACTAAACTTGTGTTAACTTCACAAAGAGCCAATTGTTTTATCTGTACTCCAAATATTTAAAGCTGTAATTTGTATTTGGAGAGGTATTTTTCATGCATTTTAAGCAAAAATCATCCCAGAATGGTAATAAGTAATGTAAATAAGACATCTAAATCCCATTCCAGTCTTTCCATGAGGTCAGCAGTGGGACCGGTATCTATCCAAACTCTGGTTTCTACCAACAGAGGGCAGTAACACATCACTACAGTGCAGGCAGCCCCGACCCAGTCCAGGGGAGAACCTTTAGGCAGACAAAAAAAAAAAAATATGATGAAACACTGAGTAAGCCTCCCCTATGGATATTAATGCTGGCATTGTTCTAACACAGACAGTTTTGTGCTGTGTGATATGGACAGATGGAGAGCTGGACAGATTGAATCAGTCATTGACAGAACAGGAGTGGTTCCACTGAATACATACAGGAACCCATTGTTCAACATTAGACTCCAGATTTAATAAATGCCTGTTCTTTACTTCTTGATTTTCTCATCATTGTCTTCCTTAGTTGCTTGTTTTTCTCGTTAATATATTTATTGTTTAGTTTTTCATCAGTGTATTCATTTATTTATTGACTTTCTTTGTTTATCTATTTCAAAAAGATTTGCCGACTTCAATTCTTTTTCCACTTCGACTCTGTTTTGCCTTCACAATTAATCCCCCATAGTCTGCAGTCACTTTAATTAACAGCAAACAAACTGAACGTTTGACCCAAGTGGATAAAGGACACACACTTTCAAAACCCTTCTTTTTCTTTTAGCAATCTTTCAACTTAATTGGTATCCTCCCGTAATGATGTAGCTGAAAACTATTGTAAATGATTAAAGGTCATTATTGTAACTTTCTTTGTTGAAAGTCTGAAAAATAAAGTGCTCTAAAAACACCACACGAATTAGCTCACGATCCACTTTAAAAGAAATAATCATAGAGGGAATTTAATTTCAATTCATCGCAATTATAAACAAATATCTGTTTTCAGTTATAATTTGTATTTGTATCTCTCAGGCATTTTCTGGCTTCAAAACCTTGAATACCTTTAGTTTATTTTATTTTTTTAATCTTTTATATGCTCTGAAAATAGAGTGCTTCAAAGAGGGAAACTGGATCTGCATAACAAGAATTTAGCAATAGTTACATAGAAACATACAAACTGTATTTTACATCAATTATTTACATGTATTAATAGATCAACAGGTATGAAACAGTCACCAGGTCTTTATTGGTTAAAGGTCTCATTCCGCTGAAAACCACTTTTTCCACGCTCCTTTTGGAATCTGATGGGTCACCCCGACTTAACCAACACATGTTGCCTTTTAAAGTGGTTTGTCACCTCCACTGGCTGCAAATAACAGAGGAATGATCAGATGGACTTTAGCATCACTCACGTGGGGTTAAACCCGTCCCGCATTGCAGCGAATCTCAAGTAGCATTAGCATTAGCATCTACAAGAGAATATTGTGCCACAGTAGCTGTTGCACAAACTGGGAAAAAATGGCGGATCAAACTGGTTCATGTGCTCTCTGTGGAAATAAAGCCTTGTTTTTAGAATGAGCAACAGCACAGAAGCTAGCTGGATGCTCCTCTGGTAAAGGTAAACACACACATAGAACAAGAGGGGATTCTGTCACACATTCTGAGCCAATCAGAGACGCCTCATCACCGCGTCATGGACGTGTATGAGGAAGTACCGGTAAACTCTGTTGTTTGACCTTAAGTTATTTTTCTACAAAAAAGCAATCTGGAGGTTTTTTAAAATTAGAACCAACACACAATAACAATGGAGAACACAGTAATATTAATGAAATAACCTTGGAATGACAGCTTTAAAGATGACTTTCTCAGGGGTTCAACGTTGTTCAACATTTTTTTTTCCATCCCTTGAATTTACCTTCTGCTTCTTTACCCCTGTATGTTTTGTGTTTGTCGTTTTACATCAGTTACAGGCTACATGTGTGCTGTGAAACATGACCAAAATAAAAGAAGTGTAATAATGTCTTTAGTCATGACTGTAAAAACAGTGGTTCTACATTCAAAGAAACACAGAGGCAATTGTTGTGATGTTGTTGTAAAAAAAAAATAAAAAAAATGTAGGAAAATTGCATATCCCAGTGTGACTGTTGCCATGAGCTGCTTTTAGCTACTAACTAATAGGAATATGACACAGGCTCCGTTCTTACTTAGCAGTCAGTATAGCAGTGCAGGTGGTTCAACACACGCAGATAATCATTCTGGTATATTTGCATCATCGTCTGATTCAGTAGGTGTTACAAAGTTGATGTCATTAGAGCCATGCCACACAGTGTCGCTTGTGATAAAACTTACAAAAATGCCGAAATCTCAGTTCATGTAGGCATCATTAGTCATCCGTTTCCTTGTTTATTGGCAATTACACAGCTCTACAGCAACAGAGTTTTGACTATTATCCGCAGGCAATGACCTGCACTTTTTCAGTTATTGGCTATTTTCTAAGAACAATCTTTACATTTTAACTTAACAGAATATTTATCTAGAAAGAGTCTGAGGTCTGGAGTTCATTTGTTAAGTCATTAAGTCATTTTGCCTTGGGTCAAGTCTTAGCCAGCTCTGTAATGAGATTGTATAAATTGACTTAGGTGAGACAGACAAAAGGTTTTTGTTGCCAAATAAAGGTGGAAGGGAATCGTTTGTGAAAAAGCATGGAGATCAGTAACCATTACAGAGTGGAGACAAAGACTGGAACAAGTGGACATGATGGAAAGAATGACAGTGTCGCTACGAATAAAAAATAGCCCTTTTTGAGCAGAATTGGCAGAAGAAGAAGAATTGAATAATTAATGGTTTTGGGTTGTTGAACTGACTGACATCCATTAACCCTAACAAAGGGATCTTTAGAATGCAAATATATGTTTACATGTATAAATCTTGTACTGTTGTCAGCATAGAACATTTTGCGATGGTATTGTCTGTGATAATAACAGTATCTGCATAAGGAACCATAAACAACAGTATCTGCAGTGACTCACTTGTGTCCTATGCTGACCTGTGACCCCAGACCTCATCCCTCAGCATTATCTGTCTGATGGGTGGACCTGCCCCCCCCCCCTTTCCTTTCATCTACAAATAACTAATAATGTAATAATGTAACTTGGGCCGAACTTGATTCCATTTTGCCTGATGGTAATGGCTGTAGCCGTGACAGGGAGTTTCTCTCTCCTCTACTCAGAATGTAGAAGTGCGTTCTTGTGCTATAAGCCCCGCCCCCCATCTACTCCCACCCCCTCATGTCAAAACGGTGCCAGTAACTTGAAACTGAAAAAATTCAAAATTAAAACCTGAGAAGCGTGAAAGAAAAAAAACCCATTGTAAAATAAAATCCAAAGATTGTCATTGTGAAATACATTATGTAAAGGATTGCCCACACGTGACTATCAGGAAATATTTTTCGATAGTCACGCGTGGGCAATACATTATCCCACTCATTCTATGGGCTATTATAACTTCTTACTGCTACTACTCTAACCGACTGGATAAAATAGCCGTTACAACGTAGCGAATATTTATTTTCAAAGTGGCCGAACTACCTGCGGAGTGATATGGGACTGTGAATCTGAAGTGACAAAACTCTTTTCCATTGGCAGCGTTAATGGCGCAGTGGGCGGTTATCAAAAAAAAAAATCCACCCACAGAACGCTGGGAACGTCCATTCAAAGTGAACGGGAGCCGTCGCAACATTCTAGAGGACCGTAGAATAAAATACAAAAATACTGTTTTTTCAATGTCAGTATTTTATCATTCCATTCAACATTTTACAATGCCAATACCTGTTACAATGCCAATGCAATGTTTTCTACAATCCCAAGTTGTTTTTTCAATGCTACAGGTTAATGGCAGCAAAATGGCCCCATACCATCTGTTGCTGTTGTGTAAAATCCTGGCTGTGGAATTAAGACACTGAACAAAGAAAAGCACAAAATGTAAAAGATGACAAACCGTAACAAAATAGAATAGAATAGACTCCAACTCGACATGAACCTTGGGGCTCTAACATCGAGTGAAGAATCGATTCGGCCTATTATCAAACCTAAATTCAGTTGTATCCTATACCACAGATGCTTCATGTTGTTAAGAGGGTGATGCTATCCCAGCAGCTTCTTTAAATAGTTTATGACAGTGCAGCTGCAGATGTATTATGTATGGTCAGTGTGTCACTGCAGGCTACCTTTCTACAATCTGCTTGTAAAATGACTTTTTTGCACAACCTTCTTTGGAAAATAGCAACTTCTATTCTTCCGCACATTAGATCTATATCCCACATGATATTTTTGAGAGAGAAGAAAGACTAGTACAGTTTGAGTCACATATTCAATAAGCACATTTCAAGCCATTCAGTGGTTCAGACACAATACTGAACTATATAGAAATAGAAATAAAATGGGGTTAAAGATCATGAAAAACAAAATAGAAAACCTGATCGCTCTAGTTTTATTAATTCAACAGCAGCTTTTGATACTGCTGTTTAAAATGTCTGAATTTGAACTTTCTTTTTATTACATTGAATTTAAATGAACTCTCTCTGGGTTCTTTTTTCCCAGAGATATGAACTAAATAGATTATTTGAAATTAGTTAAATAAGTGAATGACTGCGCTGGTTCTGTAACTCAGTAATAAGCACTCCATGTTACACAAATATTGTTTCATTTAATTGAAGCTAAAATAATCATAAGTTTAATAACATTTCATAAAGGAGAATAACTTCTTTTGGTTTTAGTTTAATTTGCTGTATCATGGTGGTAGTAAATGTAGTTTATCAAAGGTTATGGACAGACTCAGGGGTCTTTACCTCTGATTTTTTTTAGGTAGTATTTAGGTAGTGTCCTAGAGAGCCACTGTCCTATATGTTTTAGATCAGGGGTCTCAAACTCATTCCTTTCAGGGGCCACATACAGCCCAATTTAATCTCCAGTGGGCCGGACCAGTAAAACAATAGCATATTAACCTAGAAAAAAAATTACAATTACAATTTTTTGTGTTTGTTTTAGTGTAAACAAACCCTATTACCTTATGAGCTTTCTTTAAAAACTATCCAACAAAAAAGGTGTGAATAACCTGAAAAAAACCTGAAATATCTCAAGAAAAATACATGCAAGTCTAACAATATTATCCTTCAATATATCATTTACACATGTGTATTATGGATCAGATCTACTACAAAGACTCTTAACTGTTCAAATTTTGCTTAATTTTCTTTCGAAATTTCAGGTTGTTCATATTCGTTCATGTTTTTCACATTTTATTGTTACAGGATAGTTCGAAAATTATAAATATTTTCCCAGTTCATAATATAATAATTCTTTTAATATGTTATTCTGCTATAATTTGACTGTAGACCATATTGTTCTGAATGTGGAACCTGAACTAAAATCAGTTCCACAGCGTTGACTATATATAATTTTTGCACTTTGCAAATTCATCCTGGGGTCCGCGTTGGAACCTTTGTCGGGCCGTATTTGGCCCCCGGGCCGCATGTTTGAGACCCCTGTTTTAGATGTATCCCTCTCCCAAGTCACCTGATTCAAATGATCAGCCTATCATCATGATCTGCAGAAGTCTGATAATGACCGTTAGATGTGTTGGATGAGGGAAACATTTAAAACATGCAGCATAGCAGCTCTCTAGGACCCCCTGTCCTTGTTGCTTTGGAACTCTTAAGGCATTCATTGATAACACTGGAGAAAAGTTTGAAAAAAAGTCTATTCAGTTAGATTTTTATGCTGATTAAAACTAAAATTGCAGTTTTTTTCCCCCTAGCACATACTTTTTTTCTTCTCCACAGTGTACCCTCTGGATACACAAAATTCACTTATTAGCTGTAGTCAGACTTACCTCTGCCGTTTGTCTGTCTGTCTGTCAGTAACATTACTCAAAAAGTTATGGATGGATTTTAATAACATTTTCAGGATATGTTGGGAGTGTCACATGGAACAAATGATGACATTTTGGTGGTGATCCAAAAGAGATCCTGGATTCTGGATTATTTTTAAATGTAATCTCCAATGCAAAATTGGATCTTTTCCAGATCACCACCAACATTTTTTTAATCATTTGTTCCTTGTTGCACTCCCAACACAATCTGAAAATGTGTTGGGAGTGCCACGACACTCCAGCGGACCGCTCTTCATTCGGCCGGGGGGGGGGGGGGGGGGGTGTCTGCCTTGGCGGAGGTTTACGCTCTGAGAGTGCTTTTCTAGTTATGATTGGGCTCATCTACAGATATGTTTTTGTGCAGTTACCATGGAGACAGTGTGACGAGAGGTGTGTGCAGCTGCCAATAAGGAAAGATTATAATAATTTAGAAATTTTCATGATAGTTTAGTTTTATTTAGTTTCGCCTTCTTTTCTCCGATTCAGTTAGTTTTAATGAGTTTTTAGAACTGATTTGCTGTTTTTTTTTGTTTCCCTAAATGCTTAGTTTTAGTAATAATAACCCAAAATAAAAAGGCAGTAACTGCACAGACACCAAACTGAGAAATTCAGCACCCAAAAATTTGTTAAAAACAGCTGTCAGACCTAACTTAACAAAAAATGTGTTCCCCAGTGTAATAATCTGCACTCTGGTGTCTGTGCTCACCATTATGTGACAGACTTTAACATGGCTGCTTGGACAAGGATATGACTGTGTGATCATCTCAGTTTTCTTTTCTGGACTCAGTCTATAAAATAACATTTATCTGTCAGTCCCAGGGTGATCGCTTAATAAAAGTGTCTCTGATTAAAACTTAAAACTAAATTATCTATTCAATTCAATGTTTCTGTTATTTAGTGGAATATTAATAAACTGTTGGCCAATATAAAATGATATCAAACTAAAACATCTATTACAAAAAACACACAGTGAGGTTACATTGGTAGCACTTTTGTTTTCCAACATCAATTCATTTACATGCACACTATTGGATAATTAAACCCTTTGGGCTATACCAAAATTAACCAGGTTTTAGGAGCATTCTGAATGTGCTTCTCAGGTTGTTTTTTTCACTACAGTTCACATCTTATTTGTTCACACTGTGGTGTGTGTATTGTATATTAACCAATAAGTTTAGAACACTGACAGAGGGATGCATGACCAAATGAAAAGCTTGCATAATAATAATAATAATAATAATAATAATAATAATAATAATAATAATAATAATAATAATAATAATAATAATAATAAAATACATTGACACAATTATGGATTTAAATAAAGGCATCAGTAGCAGCATTTTCAAGAACAGATGATAACTGGAGACAGTTTTTGACTTCACTAATGTGGTGATTTAAAGCTGAATGTTAGTCATATTTAGTCTATTAACCATATTTACAAGAATGTGGTGTTTTCAGGGAATGCATTATATATATATATATATATATATATATATATATATATATATATATAAACAGAGAGAAAGAGAGAGGAGGCAGAGAGACAGATACAGAAAGAGACATGGAGAGAGACAAAGATAGAGAGACAGACAGGGAAAGAGAGAGAGAGAGTCAGAGAGAAAGACAGAGAGAGAGACACTTCTTCCAATAAAAACTTATTGTAACCCTAGCAATTGACAAGATTAGTTAATTATTTAATAACATTTGTTCTATGTACTCCATAGTTATCATTTTTAATCCCATTACATTTGTGTATTTCAGGTTCCCTATTGATGAAATAGGCTTTGTTAAATAATACACGAAAGAAACGTCCTCAAGGTATCGTGGTTTATTAAATCCAAATCAGGGTTCTCTTAAAGATATCATGTATTGCACAAAGATATGAGGCATCAACAACCGGGAGAGAAAGATCACTGATGCCATTGATGAGGTTATTCCACAGCCGACATGGCAAGACATTCACTGCCGTCTGGATTTGCTTCATTCAACTAATGGTGCTCGTCAAGGCCGTATTAAATGAGGCAAAAAAAAAAAAAAATAGAAGAAATACCCTTTTCATTTTGTAAGAATTTCCAGATATTTGTCTATTTATTTGGTTTTATAATACACTTTTCAAATTGTAAATAGCCATTCTGGACACCATGTATTTGTTACGTGCCCCTCTGAAGGGCAGGCAAGTGGTATTGTTTTGGCAGTGCTTTTATTTGGCAGCAGCCTTCACTAGTTTTGGAGGAACTGTGTAAATGTCATTTCATTTTAATATGTTTTCATGACATGCCAGATGACAAATAAAGATTCTGATTCATTCTGTTTGACATTATTGGTGAAATTAATAGTAAACTTGCTTTATAGATTTCCATTGACCCAGAAAATATATTATTACATTTTGGGAAAAGTAGGTCAAAGTTGAAAATGTTTAATCATCCAATATTTGTCATGCTTGCCATCACTTGTTCCTTGTTAAATGAATTGAATGAACAATTAATACATTTCTGTAGAACATTCTTGGGCAAACATACAACTCAGACTTAACCTCTTCTCAGATTAAATATTCTTATTTAAACGGTAATGTGTATAAGGCCTCAGCTGTGAACTACATTCAACTCTAAATTAGCCTGGTGCACCATCAAATAAATGAGTTGTTAAATGACCACAAATACACAAGAGTATGCGTTATCAGAACAGCTTTGAATCATCATGGCCCTGCAATAGAGCTTAAAGATGACCATGGCAGCTGTTCCACATTAATTTCCCAACAGAGCCATATAGGTAGTTTGATGAGACATTTAAATGACTGAGAGGCCTTGTAATAATTAGTTTTGTGCCATCTGTAAATGTAATGTTTCATCGGCACATACATGTCACATTTTCCGGCACGGTTCAGAAACACTGCCTTGTTATGAATGAGAGTGTGAGGATGTGGAAACGGTACAGTGATAAATATCATGGCAGGTCATCGCCAGCTGAAGGCAGCATTGAGCCACTACTGGAAACATGAGTTGGATTCAATTAACGCAAGGGTTAATGAAGTGTCATAAAGGAGGTGCCTGAAATGAGTATGTGAAATATAGAGTTAGAGCTTAACAGTGATAAAGATGAGTTTGCCAGGCTCACAATGATTATTGCCATCGGCCTGGCACAGCTGCTCGCTGCTGGGAAAAGGCGGTGATCAGGGTGGTGGTAAAGAAGCAGATGTGTTGGAGCTGCTGAGGTTGTTGGTACCTCAGTATAATGGGAGACAGACAATCATCCTCCTGACCCACATCGCTCATTAAGTTTGAGAAAAAGACTCATCAGAGCTTTAGTGCCTCCAACATTTTTTTCATCAACAGGGTGCAGAAAGTGTTCCCAAATGATACTAATCTGACTAACACACTGACTGACACATTATCTGCTAATGTCCAACATCATGTCTGAGCATGCTGATTCATAAAAAATAATGTGTTTCAAGCATTTTTTAAGATTAAATATCTCAAATGTGTTGTTTCTAGGACTGTTCAAATTGCAAAAGAAAAATATCATATTGTTCAGTGTGAAGACTCACTTCCTTTGGCCTCCTGTCGCTGTTGTCAAACAGTCATTATTAATATTAATGCTTAAATGTGTCATTCTGCTGAATGAATGAATTTGAATGAATGAATGAATGAATTGAATTAATTAATTTTATTAACTCCAATGACCCCTATCGGGCTAAGAGAGTACAATGATAATTATTTTTCACATTATTACAAAAGTGATAGATGGCGCATAACATTGGCCAGTAGACAAAAATAGACAATTTATGACAGTATTACAAAAAAAGATAACTATTTACACTTTTAATAGCACCTCAGATAATTTGAGACATTTTGGTTATAATTAACCATATTAGTTAACAATTATTTAAACTTTAACAAAATTAACTTTATAAAGGCAACTAATTTGACAAGTTGAGTCAAAGCCTCACAAACTGGAATATTTACAGAAATGGAGAGATACTTTTAACAGTTATACAGTTGGATTATTTTTAAACCATATGCAGAAATGTACACAGGCTTTTACTATAACTGGAATTACACGTTTGTTTGTTTTTTAAAACAAAGCAAATTTGCATATAAAGGGCTCAGTTTTCCTCCAAAAGTACAAATATTCCCAGTAGTGAGGTGGCTTAGTGAAATTACTATTACTGGTTGGATAAAAGCCCAATTTTTGCCACAATATTTCCTCTGGGTCTATGAAAGAATATTAAATGGACTGCTCTTATATGGTGCTTTTCCACCCTCATGGTGCTCAAGGCGCTTTACATTAGCCTCACATTCACCCATTCACACACACACACACACACACACACACACACACACACACACTCACTCATACACCAGTAGGCTGCTACCGTGCACGGTGCTGCCAGACCTACTGGGAGCAATTGAGGGGTCAGTTTTGCCCAAGGACACATTGACAGTCAGAACTAGGATGCAAACCACCGACCCGTTCTACCAACTAAGCCACAGCCATCCTATTATATTAACCTCAGAGCCCCTTCAAATCTATCTGAAAAATACTAACTTCTAACATATTCAACACCAATGATGCAGATGAAAGACAGGCTGTTATTTTTTTACTGCACATGCTGCACCACAGGGTTCTGTGCGTGATCTGAGCTGTTCCTAACACTGTGCTGTTTTGGACAAAGGTCTCTGATGCTCTTCCTAGTATCTACTGCTTCTATCATTTCTACTGGTACCACTGTTGCCTTCGCACTCCACATTTTTTCTATCTCCTCTATTTCAGCCCCTTGGTATTTCTCAAGCTTCTTGTGTTCTTTCTTTCTGATGTTGCAACATCCATTCATTTTCTGAGCTAACTTTCTGTGTGGAGTTTGCATGTTCTCCCCGTGTCTGCGTGGGTTTACTCTGGTTTACTCCCACCATCCAAAGACATGCACTGATAGGTTAGTTTAAATTGCCTGTAGATGTGAGAGTGATTGTTTGTCTATATATGTTCAGCCCTGAGATGAACTGGCAATTAATACAGGGTGCACCCCGCCTTCACCCATTGTAGATGGATTAGTCCCCCAGTGACCCCTGTGACCCTAGTGAGGATAAAGCTGGTTCAGATGATGAGACTTTATCATCATTAGGGTCACTGGAGACTATCCAAGCAACTTTTCACTAATGGTGTGGTACATCCTGAACATGTTACCAGTTCATTGCAGGGCTGACATATAAGCCACATTTCCACTACATGGTATTGGATCAAGTCAGTTCTACTCAGGCACCACATACTATTTCTTGAGAGAATTTCCATACAGATACCATCATACCTGGACATCATTCTGAGGTGCTAACGCTAGCACTAATTTTTTTTCCATCATCCACCGAAGACACAAATGTCTCAACTTCCATGACCAACCATGGTGTAGTTTTGGGCCCTGTCATCATTGTGTTGCAGACTGAATTTTACTTAACACTGTTTACTATAATTCCAAATCTAGCTTCTTTTATTTGTTTTTTGTGGTAAATGGACTGCACTTATATAGCGCTTTTCCACCTTCATGGTGCTCAAAGCACTTTACATTAGCCTCACATTCACCCATTCACACACACACTCATACATTCTAAGGTCTAGGGTCTAGGTCTAGGTCTAGGGTCAGTCCTACTGGGGTCTTCAGTAATAACAACCTCTCGGTCATTGGGCGACCCACTCTACCAACTGAGCCACAGGTACTGGTGGGTTGCATGTTGATATGACAATGATGCAGACACAACTCCACCAATCAGTGTCTACGCTGCTGACAGGCTACATGATAGTATTGATTGGTACCTCAGTGTAGTACATACCAAAAATCTAGGACCGGGTTCTTTTTCATAGTGGAAACACCCCAAAGAAAGTAGAATTGGTTAAAGCCAATACTAATAGAAACGTAGCTATAGAGACAATCACTGTCACATTCACACCTTATGGGTGATTTAGATTAACCAAATCAGTTCATGTGGTACTCAGATTGAACCCACACAGACACAGGGTAAATATGCACACTCCACACAGAAAGGTCCCACCCACATCAAACCCAGGACCCTCTTGTTGTGACACAATAATACTATCCACTGCACCACCATGTCGCCCCACGCTACATCTATTATTACATCTAGTCTGATGTTTACCAACCATCATTATGTCAGGTTAATTGGCCATCACCATCTTGTTGATCTGGATTTTGAAGTCCCAAAGTCCCACTTGGCCTGTTTGTTCTCCATCATCTTCCTTCCCATCTTGACCCTGTGACCTCCAGAGTGAAGCAGGAGGTAGTTGAGTTCCCCCAGGACATCATGATTCTCTCTCTCAGGTCAACTGCCCTTGTGTTTAGTCTCGATATGTGGGGGTGAATGATGAAACCGCCCCCAAGCTGACCTTTCATCCTGACTCACTCTTGCTGTAGCATCTTTGTACCATGATCATCAATCTCTAGCTGCGAGAGCAACTTCTTATTATGGATACTCAAGCACTGAGCTAAAAGCTGTTTCTTAGTGAAGGTCTGGGGTTCCAAAACAACTATTTCTTCCACATCCTCTGCATATATCCCCTCTCACTGGGATTGTAACCATAGTAACACACAATTAGTACCACATTGTGAGACAGCATGACATGTATATCACAGTTAAAAGTTGATACGTTTGTTGCCAACTGCACAAATTAAAAACAAATTCTGCTCATTCAATAGCCTAGAAAATTACATACCATCATTAGTGTTATTTTTGAGACTCTTGAAAAGAAATATTTGTTCTTAGATGCTAACCCCATGAACCTGTGTGTTTTGGGAGAAGTTTTTTTTAAAATCTCTCATAGGCTCCTAGACTAAAATCCTTTGTTTAGAGTCTAAAGAAGCCTCATGCACAATATAATGCTTTTATCCACCTGGTAACAGTACATTTGAGTAATAGCATTAAGACACCTGGCTACAAAAAACATTCCTGTGAATGACATTGGTGCAGCATTGGCTCAGTCTGCATGGCAGTGCTATTTGTAGTAACTTCCACCTTTCTGGTTGCATTGAAATTTAATTGTTACATTTTCACATCATTTGGAAAAACCACATAGTCTTCTAGTCAATGCAATTCTATGGATTTTATTAGTGGTTTGAGAAATACTTTATGGAGTAAATTATATACTGCATGTTTAAAAGTCATAGAAATAAATGGACACATTCAGAAACATGGTTAAATTTCAATGTGTGTTTGTCCACATGATAACACACTCCTGAATTATCAAGTAAAACATCTGTACATTTTATGTTTCAACCACGAGTAGTATTTCAGTATCGTGGATGGGCAGAGCTCAAGAGCCGAGCCAGTCAGAGATATAAATCAAAGCAGGTCTGAATTTTAAACCCTTTGTTGTTATCGATGATATTCAAGTTTGGAGCGAGGAGATCTGTTGTGCATTTCATGTCTTGGCCTTATCATTGTCAGAGGTGTTCAAAGTACTCACATTCTGTATTTAAGTAGAAGTACAGCTACTTATGTGGAAAAATAAAAAGTAAAAGTACTGATTCAACTCCTTTACTTAAGTAAAAGTAAAAAATAACTTCTCAAATTGTAATAAAGTTAAAAAGTAGAACTGCCTTTTTTGCTGTGGATAATAAATAAATAAACAATAATACTTATTTAAGCAGTAAAACAGGGGGGAAAAAGAAAAAATATCCAAAAATAAAGTCTTTAAAAGTGAGTTACTGTTGTGTAAATGATGTGTTTTATTGGATCATGGTACTCAGTTCAGTAGGTATGGACAGGATATTTAGGTTAAATTCAAAAGTCAAAAATAGGAGATTAAAAAAATAATAATAAAGCATAATTACAGGATTAAAAAAATATCTAAATTGTGAGAGAAAAAGTCAAAATGATGATATAGTAAGTCCCAATTTCTGATTTATTTTTCATACTGTCACATTTGTGTAGTGTGAAAAAGTAATGAGTCTATACTGAGAATGTAAAGAGTATAAAGTACAGATATTTTTCCAAAAATCTAGGGAGTAAAAGTAAAAAGTTGTCAGAAAAATAAATACTCAAGTAAAGTACTAGTACCTAAAATCTGTACTTAAGTACAGTCAAGGAAGTATTTCTACATAGTTACTTCCACCTCTGATCAATGCTATGCTATTTTTAATATAAACTATATGGTAGAAACATAACAGTAGCTTGTATGATGATTACCTCCACCAAGAAGGTAATGTTTTTTTTGCCAGAGTTTGTTTGTCTGTCAGTTAACAAGATAACTCAAAAAAACTTATGGATGGATTTTGATGAAATTTTCACCCAAAAAATGCAGCGACTGCCTTTTTTGTTTTGTAGGGCAGAATAAATACTCAAGTAAAGTACAGATGCCTAGAAAATCTACTTAAGTACAGTAACAAAGTACTTATACTTAGTTAGTTAGCTAAATCCAAGTGTACGGATTAATGAGGTTTAACCATTCAAGGAAGTGATGTCACTAAAACCATAAATAATGAGCATCATCCTGTCGTTCTTCATGCATTTTCCCACATAATGTTGGTTTTGTTCCTAAAAATTTGAATAATCCTTCAGCTTTCAATAAATAAGTGTGCTCTTTATAGTTGTTAGATGTTATATATTTATTATTCCAGCCTTTGTAAATCAGTCAGTTTGTCCCTGACTGACCTCTCTGCCATTTGGAGTTACAATAGCGTTTACAAAAATGTATGGAGAATTGCTTTCTTGATTGAAATGTTTCATCTTCTGCCGAATGCAATCAAACTGGGTTGAATAATAGGGAGACTTTCAGTGAGAGATAAAAGAGGGCCTATTCTGCAGATATCCATCAGGCCTTGAGGTTGTTGGGGTTTTTTTTTTCTCCTTTCTTTCTTTCTTCTTTGCTAAGTGAATAAAAGCGACTGAATGTCTTTTATTTGAAGGTGAAACTATGTAAACAAATTCACCATAATAGCCAATTCCATTTTAAAAAGAGATGACACTTGTCATTAAGAATTTCCATATGCAAGTGTGTTCAGTATTCCATTTGTTTTAACCCATTGTTCAAAAATGTCATTAAACACACAGTTAAAAATGCTAATGGAACAGAGAAGAGGACTTGTTAAGCATTCATTAACAGTACTATTATTTTTAAGACACTCTCAGCAGAGCTCTGAGGGTCTCGCTTCTGTTCTCCTATGGTTCATGCCTGGTCACATGTCATAAAAAAAAAAAAAAAAAAAAGGGAAAATCTTTTGTCTTTCTTTAAGCAGTGGAGGAGAGTGGCTTTATACTGCTGCCAGTCCATCACATTTTTCATTTTTACAATTCTCTTAACACTGCATCAGCTGTGTGAAGTCTGTGTTTTACTTCAGTGGCATTCTGCTCATGAAGGCACTTGCAAAATGTCAATAAGCACATAGTAAATTATCCACAAGTCCCATGGAGGTGTGCCTCATGTCAAATCAATACTTTTTGTTGGTTAGTGCTGTCTTCCAGAAAGCCATAATTTATGTGGAGCACAGGCCAGACTTTGTTGGTCCAAGGACTTCAGAAAATCAAAGTGCAGCCAAGAACGTCGTTAGGAATAAAATGGGCGACATGTTTCTTAAAATTGCTGTACTTTTCAGGTGGATAATTACCCAACATCTTTTTTTTTTTCTTCTTCTTCTTACATCGATTTGGATTTTGCTTTCCAATTAATTGCAAGGAAAATGAAGCAATCAGTTCAGTTTATTCCAATAGATCCTGCCTCTACTTCAGCTCCAGAATGTGCACACTGAGTATTTTCACATTCAATTTGTGTTTCTATTCAATACAGTGATGATGATTATAGACAGTTTTATCCCACCCCCTCAAAGGAGAAGCAGATGGTATAGTTTTTGGTTCAGTTTCTTTATTTCTTTGTTTGTTTCTTTGTTTGTCTCTGAGGTACACTCTGATCAGGGCCTGATGGTAGTTTCTCATTCTAGGTTAAAATCCAAAGGTGACGTTTCAGGTTGTGACACCCACACTGTGGAAAAATTTAAGATGTGTGGACACTGTTGACACCTTTAAAAAGCAACTAAAGACCATCTGTTTAGACTGGCCGTTGTTTCTGCTGTTGTACAGTAGGTCTGTGTCTATTTGTTTTTATGTTGCTTCCTGCTTTTGCTGTATGTTTTATGTTGTTTATGCATTTTATTACTTCTGTAAAGTACCTTGTGACATTTATGCTCTTGAAAGGTGCTATATAAATAAAGTTTCTTATAATAATAATAATAATAATAATAATAATAATAATAATAATAATAATAATAATAATAATAATAATAATAATAATAATAATAATAATAATAATAATATTGTTGGCACTAACAGCAAAACTGTTGGTTGAATTCATATTAAATTGAGTTTATAGGTTACTAGTGACCCATAATAGATATGAATAAATTTTTTGGAGAAGTAGGTCAAAGTTAAATTTAATGAATACACTTTTATGAAATTTTACACCCACCCACCACCATTTTTCATTTCAATTTTATATAACTGATACTTTTAACCTTTTAAACTCTACCTCACTGTTTTTTTTATCTACCAGAACCACTTTATTTATTGTCTTTTTATCTTTATTTATTGTGTTTTTATCTTGACCTTTTTCCTTTTATTGTGGTGCAGAATGGCCCCACTGTTACTGTTAAGTGCAATGTCATTGTAACTTGTGTGCAATGACAATAAAGTCTATTCCATTCTATTCTATTCTATGCTCCTAGCAGCAGTAAATCTAATTTGCTACTGGGGATGATCGAGTTATCCTCAATGTAGCTTTTGGCTAGGTTTCCCTGAAACTGACCGACGAATCATAATGAAGTATAGAGTATAGGGCATTAACGACTTTAGTTTTTTTCAAGTCGACTTATCTGTCAATAAAGTCGGAGTCTAGTCGACTTGTCATGATGACGTCATGATATTGTCAGCTGGTAAAACACAGACACGCAGCTAAAAACAACAACAACAACAACAACAAATGGACACACGTCTGTCCAGCAATGAGCAACTTGTATTAAAGTTCACAGCAACCTAACAATGTCCACTGACAAAACACAATCATATGCATTTTAACACCAACAAAACAAAGGCTAACGTTAGCAAAGAGTTTCCTGTTAAATGTAACTGAACATCAGTAGGTGAACATATGTCCACATTTTGTCTGGACCCACGGCTCTAAAACCGGACTGTCCACACGTCCTCACTTTTCATATTAAGTGCAGAAGTGTGCGATAAGACACACACCACTGTCCACATCATGTCTGGATAAAATGAGTGCCTTCGCTACTGCTCACTCAGGTTAGCTAGCAGATACTGCTTATATCACGCAGATTAGCGAGTGAATGCCTCTTCAGATGGCTGTGCCGTTTTTTTCATCTAAGGTGAAGTAAAAGAGAGTGACAGACACACATGACTGTGTGTCTGTCCACCACAACTGTGTTACCTGCAGCAGCCACGGCTTGTTTTGGTCTGCATGTGTTTACACGCCGAGAGAGAGAGAGACAGACAGACAGACAGACAGACAGACAGACAGAAAGAATAACATGCAACTCCTCCAAATTTAAGTTGACTCGTGCTATGGGAGTCGACGTGTCGACTAGTCTGTTAATGCCCTAATAGAGTCAAAGGGCGGGCATAACAACGTGATAACAGAGCTGCAATGATTCAGAGAGAAAGAACCGGAAACAACCATAGAAAAAGAACAACATCCAACATCCAAAAACATGTTTGTTCAGGTAAAATCCTCCAGCCAGGTGATTCTGACCATCAGCCTGGTTCCACAACTGGAGATGGGTCCCCAGGCACCGCACATGGGTGCCCACTGCTCCTTACAGGTGCCCCAACAGCATGAAGGATGAGTTCAATGCAGAGGACAAATTTCATTGTACAATGTATAATGACAAATAAAGTAGTTTACTTTAACAACGATGATAGATGGCTGTGGACTGGGTGCAATTTCCTTTTATCAAAGATGAGTGAAGAATGTGAGAAAACATCAGTAATCTTTAAATTCTTTTTATAAACTCCACAACAGTCGTTAAGCTCAATAATCTACAATTTTGTTTAGTAATTCGTAATTTTCTCTGGACCCCGTGAACTTTCCAGTGCTCTAACTACGTCATCCTAAACATTATGCTGATTGGTTGTAGTACCATCCTATTGCATTTGAAAGACAACCTTCTAGCCCCGCCTCCTCTGACTATGACCCGTTTCTACTGTATATAAAATGAATGGGGATAGCGCGGCTAAGCTAACTGAATACAGTAATGAACCTGGAGCCAGTGAAGCTGTTTGAGGATGGGAGTGATGTGTGAGTGAGGAGGCGGGGCGGCAGAGTTCTGAATGTATTGGAATTTTTGAAGCTGTGTGAAGGGAAGGCCGAAGAGGAGGCTGTTTCAATAGTCGAGTCTGGAGGTGATGAATGAATGAATGAGTAGTGAAGGGTGGAGACGTGTAATGTTGTATGTACAGTATAATGATAATTTCAAATGTCTGCAGCAGTAAAACAATTGGTTGAATTCATATCAGATTTGATTTATAGATTATCATTGACCTAGAATAGGTTACATTTTGGGCAAAGTAGGTCAAAATTCACATTTTTTACAATGAATTTTAAACACATTTTTTCTTCTCTCATTTACTTATAATGGATGAAATTTTATGTGCATAAAAACCATCAATTTTGTTTCAATTTACTTCAAATTTGGGACAAAAATAGGGTCAAGTTGGATCCATGTCGAAATAAATTACAACAATTGTGGCACCACTGATTTAAATTATTTACAACTAAATAAGATAAGACTTTATTAATCTCACACAGGAGAAATTCACTGTCATAGGAGCTCACAGAAACACACAGTGGGGTGCAAAAAGTACAAAAAAAGGTGCAAAAAGGAAGTAAAACAGTGCAAATAATCATAGAAGTAAATAATAACATTAAACTAGAAATCAAAAAATATAGGAATACTGTGTCTTATGTACAAAAAACAGCTTTAGAGAAAAATAAACAGATAAATATTATATACAAATGTAAATAGGCAGACTGACGGTTTCAAATGTAGAAAACTATGCAGTGAGTTTTCTGCAGGAAACACACAGTCATCAGTTAATAAGTTTAAAGTTATCATCAATGCTTATATTGACAGATACACTCCAAATATAATCATGTTATTCATATCAAAGTTGATTCAGTACAGACGAGCTCTGATACTCAAGAATGGAAAATTACCGTAGAGGCTGATGAGAACTACTGATGAAAATATGAACACGCACCCACACATACATTTTCAGAGATAAGAAACAATGACTGACATTCCTTTTCTTAATATTATATATAAATAGGGCATGTAGGTCAACCGTCTTATTCATTTAATATAACATAAATGTGAAGGAAACTGCAATTAATGAAGTGAAAGCGCTCACATGCACAGGTTGATTATATAAAAATATTGAAAAGCATTGAATTTATACTATATGAAATGAGCTACACAGAGCATTTCTATTTTAAAATACCTAAATATCATCTAAAAATATGGCCAAAGTGTTTAGAAACAATGATGCTGACATTATACCAAGAGCGTGAATGTACTGGAATGTAGAGATACAGTATGAACTGAATGTATTTACACCAACAGCCATTAAAAATATCTTTTAAAAGACAACAAAGTGATAAAAAAAATACTGCAACTACAGTTATTATTTTCATCACTGAACACAGCTTGAGTTTATTATGTTTGTGACATTTCTGACCTTGTTTGGACAAACAGGAAAATTGGCAGTTTTTGCTGGAAATGACACCGAAAATGAATGATTTGCTGTTTTAATTTGACCGTTTTCACATTTAAAAATAAAAAAAAGTCACCACCAGACAAAGGTTTTAAGGATTGACTGAAATTGTTGTGTTTCTTCAACACGGGTGAATTTGATTATGAACTTTATGAGTTATTATGTAATATTATCTTTGCTAAGTTGTCCGCTTGTTGATCCATGGTTCAGACTAAACTGTGACAGTTCTGACCTTTTTGGAGAATCACAAACAAATCTTTATTTCAGCTACTGACAACCCAAACCGTACAGAAATTGGAGATGATTTGTAGTTTTACTGTCGGTTTTCTGTCTTAAAAACACAGCTACGCTAACAGAGCTGTCATGTAAACTGTCAACAATGAGCTGATGTAGCATGTCAAGTTTATAATGTTTTAATATTACGATTCATTCCTTTGATATTTTCAGAAAGTTTGACGTACACACATCTTTACATCTGCACATTAAGACAATCATAATATCTAATTAATCAATCGTATAGTAGTAGCTTCAGTGCATTTAAGCATGTAGATATGGTCAAGATAATCTACTTAAGTTAAAACTCAGCCAAAGAGAATATAGAATAATGATAATAATAATTAAAAAGAATAATAATGATAATAATAATAATAATAATAATAATAATAATAATAATAATAATAATAATAATAATAATAATGATAATAATAATAATAATAATAATAATAATAATAATAATAATAATAATAATAATAAGCTTTAT
The DNA here is from genome assembly GCA_020466265.1 of Siphamia tubifer. Taxonomy (NCBI): domain Eukaryota; kingdom Metazoa; phylum Chordata; class Actinopteri; order Kurtiformes; family Apogonidae; genus Siphamia; species Siphamia tubifer. The sequence continues at coordinate 9,566,905 of CM035796.1, forward strand.
TTATATAGCACCTTTCATACAAACACTGTAGCCCAAAGAGCCTCACATTGATTAAAAATTAAAATGCAATTTTAAAAACGGGGTGAAATAAAAAAAAAAACATTAAAATTTAATTGCACAAAATTATAAAAGTACAAAAGTACAAGATAAACTGATTATAAGTGTACTTTAAAATTTCAATAAATAAGAAATAAAATTACAAGAGTACAGATAAACTGATTATACATATACATTATACAATTTCAATAGAATAAATTAGAAATATATTAAGATTTGATGACGCACAAACTATAAGGAATATAAAGAGCATAAAGAATGTAAAGAACAGGCTCCATTCTTTATCTCCCTTCAAAGGCTGATGATTTTTTTTTTTTTTATTAATTTGGTTTTAAATATACTCAGTGAACTGGCTTCCCTGATGTCTTTTGGAATAGAATAGAATAGAATAGAATAGAATAGAATAGAATAGAATAGAATAGAATAGAATAGAATAGAATAATAGTACTTAATTGATCCCACAATTGGGAATCAACATATAAGTAAAACAGACAAACAGTGAGGTGCAATCGTCCTAATAAAGTGTTAATACAGAATAACTGAGGAGTAAACTAGTAAAAATGTAATGACAGTATTCTTTATTATTTACATTAAGTGCATGGTGAAAGCAGAATTTAAATACATATACAGTGAACAGTAGTTATTTGGATAAAATTAACCACTCATTTCAGGAACATCTGTGATTATAAAACATCCTGAAGGATAAAGGCTGCAGCAGCACATACTCTCAATTGCTATTTTATTACTCCACCCCCAAAGCAGAGGCAAATGGAGTATTGTTTTTGGTTTGGTTTCTTTGGTAATACTCCAGCAGAATAACTATTGGGTTAATAGACTATGATTGACCTAGAATAGATGTGGTTACATTTTTGGAGAAGTAGGTCAAAGTTCAAAGTCTTAATACATTTTTTAATCTTCTTTTTTTTCTCCCATTTACTCATAATGGGGACATAAAAGAAAACCCTACATTTTCAATCTACTTCAAACTGATATGCCGACATCAGCACATGCATATATACATGATAACATCAGCTGGATCCATGCCAATAAGAATAAGCAATATTTTCTTGGCAATATACTTAGGTCATGTCAACAAAGGACTGTCTTCCAGCACAAAATGGACTCCAACATCAACCTCCTATAGACATGTGTCTATAGTGCATCAAGAAAAGATGATTAAAAGTGGATTCAATTACAGCTTTTTGAGCTCTAATTTCCAAAAAGCCACAATTTATTACACTTCTTGGCCTTCTCATTCACACACCAAGTGAACTTCAGAGTAAAAATAAATACTAGGTTTCACAACAGCAATTAAAATACCTTTAAATAAATGCAAATGAGCATCTGGAAGGAATTATAACATGGATATTATCTTGGTTAAAAGTCTTCAGCAACAGTTAAGCCACACACATTTTCACTATAGAGATAAGAACGCCTGTGAATTAGTCATAATCAGAGGTGGAAGTAACTAAGTACAAGTACTTTCTTTTCTGTACTTAAGTACAGGTTTTAAGTATCTGTACTTTACTTGAGTATTTATTTCTCAGGTAACTTTTTACTTTTACTCCTTACATTTTTGTACAAATATCTGTACTTTATACTCTTTACATTTATATAAATATATGTACTTTATACTCTTTACATTTATATAAATATATGTACTTTATACTCTTTACATTTATATAAATATATGTACTTTATACTCTTTACATTTATATAAATATATGTACTTTATACTCTTTACATTTATATAAATATATGTACTTTATACTCTTTACATTTATATAAATATATGTACTTTATACTCTTTACATTTATATAAATATATGTACTTTATACTCTTTACATTTATATAAATATATGTACTTTATACTCTTTACATTCTCAGAATAGACTCATTACTTTTTCAAACTAGACAAATGTGTCAGTGTGAAAAGCAAGTCGTAAATCAGAAATTGTGACTTACTATATGATAATTATGACTTTTTTCTCATAATTTAGACTTTTTATCTCCTATTTTTGACTTTTTATTTCACGATTTAGATTTTTTTTTAAATTCATAATTATGCTTTTTTTTTTTGGTCTCCTATTTATGACTTGAATTTTTCCTAAATGTCCTGTCCATAACCACAAAACTGAGTACCATGACCCAATAAAACACACCCTCTACACCAGGGGTGCCCAATCCTGGTCCTCGAGAGCTATTATCCTGCATGTTTTAGATGTATCCCCTTTCTAACCCACCTAATGGTCATTATCAGTTTGATGAGAGGTTTATCATTTGAATCAGGTGTGTTGGAAGGAGGAAACATCCAAAACATGCAGGATAGTAGCTCTCGAGGACCAGGATTGGGCACCCCTGCTCTACACAGTAACTCACTTTTAAAGGCTTTATTTTTAGATATTTTTGGAAAATGATCTGTTTTTTTCCACCTTAAATAAATAGTATTTCACCCGTAGGGGTGGGGGGGGCAGTTTTACTTTTTACTTTATTACAATTGAGAAGTTGTACTTTTTTACTTTTACTTCAGTAAACACTTGAATCAATACTTCTACTTTTACCAGAGTATTTTTTCACACAAGTAGCTGTACTTCTACTTAAGTATAGAATGTGAGTACTTTGAACACCTCTGGTCATAATACCCACACTTATTATCAGAGATGTATAAAGTACTAGACTAGAGGAGTGGAGTAGAAGTACAAGTACAAGTACAAGTACTACATCAAAAAACTGACTTGAGTAAAAGTTGAAGTGTTCTTCAAGTATCATACTCAAATGAAAGTACTAAAGTATCCAAAGAAAATTGTACTTAAGTATTGCAAGTAGAAGTATGTAAAAAAAAGTTCTACTTAAGTACTGAAAGTAAAAGTAAAATGTAAAAGTACTATGTAGGCCTATACTAAATGAAAGCATTTATATATTTAATATGAAAGGTACAACTTCAGCTGAGGCAGCAGTAGTACAAGTACATACCAGTTCACTTACAAGTGTTCATGAAAAAACTAAAACTTTCAAAGGCCAGAGTATTCCAAGAATATGACCAAGTGACAAACCAAATATTTGTAATACATCTGAGTGACTCATATAGTCGGTCTTAGTTAATTTATTTTTGTATGTATATACTGTTATACTGAGTGTTACTCTGTATTACTACAGAACGCAGTGAATTCTTTAATCGGAACCACAACCCACACCTTGCCACTCTGAACCAAATCGTAGAGACAACCCCACGCTCTCCGCTAAATTAATTATGAAAATAGTTCATAACTAAGGAACATTTTATTGCAAAAGTCCAACTTTATTATCAAATACAAATACACACATAAACAAAAATCTAAATGGTCTCTGGTATTGTTCAGGGGGCTGGACCAAATGTGGAGGCGGGCCTTAGTTTGGGGACCACTGTGCTATGGGTTTGGTATGCTTCAAACAATTTTAATAAGAGTAACGATTCGGCACATTAAAAAAAGTATCAGAGTAAAAGTATTATTTTTTTAAAATGTAGTGCAGTAGAAGTGGAAGTAGGCAAAAAAAAAATTATACTCCAAAAAAGTACAGATACTGCATTTCACTACTTAAGTAGTTGTACTTCGTTACTATTAGAAATGTCTCACCTTGCCAACTATGGGAGTGTAAATATGACTTCTTACTACTTAATACCACGACATCTACATAAAGTATGGCATCCCATCGATAGATATGTTATGCTAAACATATGCTCCACACACTGATTAATTTCAATTTATAACCAACAGCAGCGATCCCTCTCCTCACCTCCAAGCGTTGCTGTATAATCAGCCAGATCTTTTTGATGTCCATCCCTCTGGAGGATTCACACCCAGGATCGACTTTTTAAATGAGCATTCACAGCCTCTTACCAACATCTCGTCCAGATGCACACTGCCCACGGTACACGTGTGAGATTAACAGCTGGAGAGATGCTGCCGGTAATTGAATGGGACTGAGAGGCTTCTTCACTGGAGCACAGGAGGGACAGATCGATCAAAGTCCATCGTAACATCCGTGCAAACGCAGCACGACTCGCAGGAGTTCACTGTGGAGGGAATAACACTTGGGGAACCACAGCCCAGCACATGTGACAACAATTCATCAGCTAAGTGATTAGATCAAAGTGAAGAGGAAAATGTGTTTTGGAAGGATTATTACTGAAGGACAGATGAGTGGAAAACTAAAGGAAAAGCCAAAAGTAACTAAGTAGAGGTATTTACTTGAGTATTCACACTTGCTGAGTTATATAAACCCAATCCATTATTATTATTATTATTATTATTATTATTATTATTATTATTATTATTATTATTATTATTATTATTATTTTAATTATTATTATTATCATCATTTTTAGCATTATTATTTTTATTATCATTATTTTTTATTATCATTATTATAATTTTTTATCATAATTATTATTTTTATTATCATTATTATCGTTTTTATCATTATTATCATTAGCATTGTTATAATTTGTATAATTATTAGCATTATTAGCATTATCATCATTATCATCATCATCATTTTTATCATTATTAGCATTTTTATCATTATCATTCTCATCATTATTATTATCATTATTATTATTAATTAGACAGGCAACATATGTTTAACTATAGTCCTTTTCTGACAGGATCAGTTTTACCTGGGGACCTGTATAATAAAAATGTTACCCCTTTGCATCTGCTTCTTATATGTCCTATTCTCACAGGATAAACAGACTCAGATTTGACTTTTTTCTGACATTTCCACATTTTCACTTTGATTTCAACATGGCGGGTGCAATAATTTTACTCCTTCTTTTCAGCCTTTTCTTTTTGTTTTCATCCATATGTTCTTCGGCACAGTGGTGCAGTGGTTAATACTTGTGCCTCACAACAAGAAGGTCCCTGGTTTGATTCCCACACCAGACCTTTCTGTGTGGAGTTGACATGTTTTCCTCGTGTCTGCGCGGGTTTTCTCCAGGTACTACAGTTTCCTCCCACCATCCAAACACATGCCAAAATTCCAAATGCCAAATCCGGCCCTCCAAAGGGTCCAGTCTGGCCCCTGGGATGAGTTTGTCAAATGCAAAAATGATACTGAAAATATAAATACTTTAGTTCAGGTTCTACATACAGACCAATATAATTTCATGTGGGTCACATCAGTAAAATACACTCATAATTACATATAAAAACTCACAACTCCAAATATTACTTTTTGTAAATGTAAAAATGTTCATGTGATTTTATTATATTTACACAAAATGATCATTTCACAAAAATATATCAGTAACCTGAACAAATATGAACATTTTTGAAATGTCTGAAGGGCAAGTTTACCAATATTCTGCCTGTTATTAAATGTTTTATGTATGTTTTGTTGATCTACTGTGAACTATAAGTTGTAATTTACATGTGTCAATGATAAATTGAGACATAATATTGTTAAAACTGCACATTTCTTAAGAAATTTCAGTTTGTTCATATTATTCACATTGTTTTAAAAGAATGTAAATATTTTCATCACATAACTTTACTTTTTTCATTCTAAAACATAGAGGAACATTTGGAGTTGTCATTATTCCTATAATATTATGTTATTATTTCACAGGTCTGGCCCTCTGTAGATCAAATTTGGCTTAATGTGGCCCCTGACACCCCTGCTTTAAGGTGTCCCGCGTGTATTGGGAGATGTTTCCAGTCACGGATGACAGCTTTGCCATCATCCTTCTCTCACCCACCACCTCCACTGAATCAAGGCGGCCCCCCAAAGGAACACTCATTACCTCCCACAGCAGCTCAGGCATTAGCATGTGTACCGCGGCTGCTCTTACTGTGCTTTGGATGTCAACCTAACTTGACATAAGCTCTAATGTGATTAGTTCTGTGGTTCTTCTTAATTGTGATTGGCTCGTCTTATGTCTCTTAAAACATACACAAATTAATTTTATTGAAATTGTCTCATATTTCTATCAAGCAAAAATTCTATTGCAATATATATCATTATCGTTTCTTCACCCAGGCCTGTTCTCTGGATCCTCCAAACACGAGGATTTTTTACTTTTTTTTAATACTTCAATCACTTGAGACACACCCACAGCACTAAGATCAATCCTCATTTCACTAATTGTGAGACTATTGGCACCAATAGGATGGATCTCTATTGAATTAGATCAATAAATTCACAGAACAGTCTCCATGATTACATTAGACAGACCTCTACTCTGACAGTATTTAAGTCCAGGCTAAAAATGGTTCTGTTCAACTGTGCATAGAACAAATGATAGGGTTATATATGCACTCCGACCTTTTACTTTATTGTAATTACCTTATTTTAATTGTATGATATTTATGTCTTACAGATTATTTTAACTCTAATTGTGTGTTTTTAACCTCTCTCTTTTCCATTGTTGTAATGCACTATACTATAAAGTGCTATACAAATAAAGCTAAATTCAAAAGTGGTTGAATAGTTTACATATTTTTATTTCCCTGACATTACTTTCTATATGTAAAAATATATGATCTTGTGGACCTCAACACTCTTATTATAATGTATAAAGCTCATGACCACATACTTCCCTACAGTTTACAACAGATGTTTCAGCTGAAAATTAGTGATTATAACTTAAGGGGAACTGAAATTTATAGGAAAATGAAGTGTAGAACTAATTCTAAAAGTCTTATGTGTCTCTGTTAGGGGGGGGGGGTACATCTGTGGAATAATCTGGATCAGAATCTAAAAAAGTCATCTTCAATTTGTGTATTCAAAAGGATGTATAAAACTAGTATAATAAAATATAGAATATTATCTGAGTAGCTGAAGGTAGAAGAAAAGGTGAATGAGTCTTATATTGCAATAAAACTATCATGTTTAGGATTTATCTATATATCTATGGATCATATCTATTAATTGTTTATGTAATTGTTTTGTGTTGAAAGTGAATGTACTTTCACCTTTACAAATACTAGCACTTTAGTTGATCATATCAGATTATATCAAGTGAATTGTAAATAATATATGGATATTTTTGTGGTAATGATAAAAAGAACATATAGTATATTGTGTGTTAACGCAGTATATATGAATTTTTCGTTTGTAAAAGGGGGGAGTTTATAAGTTTTACTTCTTCCCAGAAAAGTTGACTATTTCATTGTTGTTTTGATGATGATTGTGTGCTCGAAATAAAACTGAACTGAAAAAAAAAAAACTGTTTTCACTTTGACATTACAGAGGGTTTTTTTTCCCGCCAATAAATCTTTGTGTGATAAGACCATATTTTAACCAAGATTGTTTTATCAAAGCAATAAAAGGGTGAAACATCCAAGGGGGTGAATATTTATGATAAGCACTATATATATCCTTTACACTCTTTAAATGTTCAAAATATTAGCATTTCTTTAGTTCATTCAAGATGTCCTTATTGTCACTGAGCATTTGCATGTCAGTGAAATTTTCAGTTCAACCCCCGTGTAAAAGATAACAAAATAACAAACAAGATAAACCAACTGGCATGCAATAAAAACAGAATAGAATAAGATAAAATAAAAATGAAATAAATAGAATTATGTCCAAAACATGTGAAGAGAACTGTCCAGTAGTTACCCAACAGCAAGACTAATTTCACCCTGGTCAGGACAGTAACAGACAGTTGGTGGATCTGTCCATGCATATTACACATTAATATAATACAAGGAAAAACAAACGAGGTTGGTGGTTCGAATCCCACTCTGTCCTAGCGAGTCCGTTGTGTCCTTGTGCAAGACACTTCACCTTCCTTGCCTCCAGTGCCACTCACACTGGTGTATGAATGTTTGGTGGCAGTCAGAAAAATGGCGCAAAATGGCTGCCACGCTTGTGTCAGTTTGCCCCAGGGCAGCTGTGGCTACATACTGTAATGATTTCAATGTTTAATGTGTTTTGAAGGTTGAGGCGTTTTATTGTGAAGGACGGGATGGGGAGCGGGACGTTACCTCGGGTTGATTTCCGGTTCCGGGTCAGAGTTAGAGACACGAGATTGTCGGACGTGTATCTTGTAAGGTGTGGGTTATGGCCCACAATATATAGGCCTAATATTAAAACAATGACAGACACATTCAAAGTGGGGGGCACGCACGTACACACACACACACACACAGGCGCGCGCTCATAGCATAGCGCAGCCTTCATTCAATTTACCTGCTCCATTCACCGTCTGTCCGCTCCGTCCCCGTTTCTCAGACAGTCATCACAGTAGTCTCGGGTGCACACTTGACCACTGTTTAAACATCTTCATCCATAGTTTTGTCGTTCGTCAAACATCCCTTCAGTATCCACTTCACATTCACAATTCCCACCTGTCAAACCGAGCGTTGGCGCAACTTCCGGATTATACGCCGGTAGGCGCGGGAAACCGTCTGACGTCTGGTGACGTCACCAAAAGGAATCGATTTTTTTGGGGGGGGATAAACGATTTATAATTTTTCTGGACTGTCGTAGAGGGTATGTTTTAATTTTTGGCAATTTATATTAATGTTGTTTAACTGAAACTTGAAATGCTTGGTCAGTCGTGAGCATTTTTTCCTCTTAATTCCCTGGAGGGAGGAGCCTCAGGGTTTTAAAAGAGGGCCTCTCTCCAGCATGCGGCGTGGAAGCCAGTAGAAGAAAAGACCAGAAGAAGAAGGTAGAAAGAAGGTAGAAAGAAGGTAGAAAGAAGGTAGAAAGAAGGTAGAAAGAAGGTAGAAAGAAGGTAGAAAGAAGGTAGAAAGAAGGTAGAAAGAAGGTAGAAAGAAGGTACAGAGAAGTGAAAGAATTAACTAAAATGACTTGTTTCTTTAATTGTTTATTTTTTTGTGTGTGTATTAAGAATGGACTTTATTTGGGAATGCTGTAAATACTTCTTTTTGGACACTAAAACCACACTTTTTTCACTTAAAAGACGAGGACAATAAAGCACCTGAAAAATCACTTTTCGACTACACCATCACTTATTTAGTTTTTTTTTTTTACAAAGAAAAACCCTGTCACAGTCACCTTCACGGACATTCAGTAAATGAAGCGTATTTACCAGGTTATTTTAATATTTATCTCAAATGACAAACCACCTGAACGACCACAACCCGAATATCATTAAAAATATTTTTTAATGACCCGTAACTGCAGATGACCGCGGGCAACTGGGCACCTGCTCATTTCGTGTCAGCCCGCCAGCGTCGTCACAGCCATTTAAAATGTGAGTGTTCTAGGTTGTCGCACATGAGCAAAATGTTCTGAATCTATCATCGGAAAATTAACAAACAATTATCCATTAATGGTTAAATTTTTGTATTAAAAATTTAATATATGGCCGAAAAAAAGAACAATGTGTTTTTCCTCAATTAAACATTTATTCAATTCATAAGTCAAAATTGTGAGATAAAAAGGAAAACATGTTTGATAAAAAAAAAAATCCAAATTATTAGATAAAAAGTACAAATTATGAGATTAAAAAAAACTGATAGAAATTAGGATTTAAAAAAATCTGACACTGATTTTACAGACACTGTACCTCTTTTTTCTTACAAAAATGTTTTGTCCATGTCAGGGGAGACGACTAATAATATGTTCCTCAGGTGGAACATCACTGAAAAAGGTTTGAGAACCACTGTCTTAGGGTAAATGTCACAGAACAAGACATAGTTTATTTAACTTAGTTTAACAACAGTAACATTTGTCATTACTTACTGGTTGATGACTGTTTGTTAACACCACGAAGAAGAACTGTTTACATTTCGCCCGGTGAACCGAGGTGCGCTTCATTTACATATGCTGTTGTGCCGCCCGGGTGGGTAAATAGTTTAAACCATAGATATTGTAACAGCCCTGAAATGTTATTGATGTTTGTTTGGTGTGATTGTGACCGACAGTAACTGTTTATCCTGAAATAAAAAGTAGGTGAGACCAACTCTTCGTCCGTTTCCTGGATCCAGTAACGATACAATATATAAACTCATGAAAAAGTGGGGGATATGAAATCATCTGGTTGGAGAAGCGGGGGTGTCGCAACACCCCCATCCCCCACAGCTGCGACGCCCATGCAGCCCACACAGGTATTTAATATTTAACATGACTAGACAGTTTTGGTCAGAACTGGCTGTTTGGGTGTATGGATTAAAATACTGGAAATAATCCATAAAAAGAAGAAAAATGGCTTCTGATTTTTTGCAGTCACCCTTATACGTAGTGATCAGACTCCTCAAACTGACTGTCCCTGACCTTGTTGGAGCAATATTTTTCCCACCGATTTAAATAGTGATGTCACTTCAGTCCCTGCTCTTGTTGAAAGACTTTGAGCCAGCTGAACAGACTTTGCCACTAGAAAGCTCCTGCCGTCCCTGTCCAACAACGAACTCCCCTTCAAAGTCACTTAGATCTTTTTCCTCTTGTCATCTTGATCCAAAATCAGAAGCCACTGGGCATGCTCAGCATTTTTATTACATGCTACAGACCATGACTGTTCCGTCACCTTTTCATTCAGTCTTTGCTTTTAACTTGGGATTACACATTTATAGTCTTTAAAAAAAAAAAAAAAAAAGACCCCAAAAACCCAACGGCAATAAAAACTATAAAATGGAAATTCAGGGAACAATAAAAGTCATTTAAGGGATTACTAAACAATTACTAAAGTGGATGATAATTGTTCAGTTTTACCATGTGGTTCACCTCTTTGGAAGCATCTGCAGTCATTATGTTTCTCTGCTTATTTATTCAAGTTTTTCTATGAATTTGTCACTCGTCTGTACGTTCGTCAGTCTAGCAGATGGTCAAAGTAGAGCAAGTGTAAGGGCCTCGATTATCAGTATTAATGGAATGGAGGGAAGAGGGGCGGGAGTGGGGGGTAATTTTGGGAAACCCAGACATGAATAGATTAACTTTGAAGAGCAAAGGGCAGGACGAAAGGGGCTGTTGCAGATATTTGGACATGGACCACATGCTGCTCTCCCTCATGGATGGAGGCGGGAAATGTCATCAGTTGATTTCCCTTGGTCCAAAGCCCGCTTGCCTTCAACCTTTCATTAATTAAAAGAAAAGTAAATATCATAGACCATTAAATTCTGCCCTGCTCCCTTCCCTTGTTGAGGTTTATCGGCTGGTATTGATGGATTTTGTTGGAAAATATTCCGAGGATGTCATCTTTACAGGTCAGTAAAAACCCTCAAACAAGAAAATAGACAAGATATATTGACACAGTTGTCATTATAGACAGTTATACAAATTAGAGAGCAAGATGTCAGCTGCAGGTTTATCTGCATAGAATCTGCAGCAGAAAAACACACCTGACTTTTGACCTTATGAGCTAAACTTTCCACATAGACGTCTTTGTAATTTTGACATGATAACCTTGTTCAGGATGCTCCAGGGCTATACAAAATCAATCTCAAGTAAACAAAACACAATGCATGATGGGTAGAAATATTAAAATGTTACGTGTTTTTTGGTGAGGGAGTGGGGGTAAAGACACAACAAACTCCACCCCTCACATTTATTGTAGCTTATTTTGGCATCAATCCAGTGAATGTCATGTCTACACATGAGTATTTAAACTAAAAGTGCCAAAATTAAATAAATAAATCATTAAATACAGTGGTACCTCTACCAGCTAACAAATAATCCAAGTGACGAACAACCTTTACCTAAATTTTTCGTCTCTGAATATGCATTGATCTCAAGCAATGTTGACTCCCCCTCTGTGGGGTTAAAAGATATATAAAAATAAATAAATAAAATAAGTGAATGAATAGAAAAATAAATAAATAAACAACAAAATGCAGACAAATTAGAAAGGGGAAAGGGAAGAAGAAAGGAAAACAAGCAAACAAACAAAAAAAAACAATTTGTTACCTACTTTCCTCTCTGCTCATTTGTTTTTTTTTTGGTTGTTTTTTTTGTATATATGTATATGTTTAGTACTTCAGTTATTTATTATTGTTATTGTTATTTTTATTATTATCATCATTTTTGTACTATGCACTCTATTGCTATAAGATGAATGCAGGTTATTGGGGAAGTGAAGAAGGGGTAGGATTAAAAAAGCTTATGCTTCATCCTACTCCTTTTTAGACATGTCATTGTTATTATTATTATTGTTGTATGGATTATTGTTGCACTTTGCACATGTTCGAAATAAATCATTCAAATCAAATCAAATTTGGATTTACGAAAGGAAACGGAACCCCCCCCCCAAACATAACTACAGTACTGTATGTACATTACTGAATGTAATGTATGTAAATGTCACATACGTACTGTCCATAGTATCCCATTGGTTATCAGGGAGCTACCCATGATGCTTTTCGTTACCCTTTGACCCTCATTCATCACCAGTGCTGGTTAAGTTACTTTGAAAAAGTAATTAATTACAATTACTTCCCCAAAAAAGGAATTGCTAGTGGAGTAACGCAGTTAGTAATACAAAGTAATTAGTTACCAGGAAAAGTGTTTTTGCGTTACTTTTGTTTTTTTGCTTAAAAATGTCAGAATATTCAACCTTGTTCTGTGATGTTACTTTGGATGTGATTTAAGATGCTTCCTTAAAAGATTTTTATGACCTATTATCAATGGTATAAGTTAAGCAACCTGTAATAGATTATAAACAGGAAATACTTTTAAAATACTGAAAATATTGTAATATTTGTTGATAATTATTTAATGATGTATTTAATTTTAACAGCTTTAGTCCTCCATACTGTACAGGTAAAGTAAATGTATTGTAATATACAGACACTGTGGTGAAATAGATCTGCTAACTCTAAAATATTCCTGTTAAATAAAGTCTATTCTCTCATTAATTCTCAAAATTCTCAAAACATTTTGACCCAAGACTGCATCCTGAAAACCAGAGCCATTATTTTTTCTTGAAGTTTTGTTCATTAATGACTTGGTAAACTTTCTGTATTTTACTCAAACTAGTGTTACCTAATTTTAAATGGCTGATATTTAAAGGAAAATACAATGATGTAACTCCAGGAATAGATAATGTACTGAGATGGAAAAAAAAAAAGTTTTCACACTACCTTAAAATTTGACACAATCTGAAATATTATTATGAAAAACTTGTAGAAAATGATTTTTGCATTTCAAGAGAATCAAGGATCTTTATTTGTCATTTTGCATAACCAAGGATAACAAAACGAAAATTCAGACACGGCCACATGCAAATTATTTTTTGGTGTTTATTTGTGAAAGTAAAAAACAATAAATAAATCATTTCTTTGAAAAGAAAAGAAAATATTCATCATTCATTCAGAAGCATTTCATCAAAGTCCTTTGAAAAATAGTGAGTTATCTTGCTAACAAACCCAGATGCACACATTAATTCTTGAAACAGGGTACGCTTAGAAGGAACATGTGGGTTTGGAGAATAGAACAATTCAGATCTTCGGATCTTAATGCAGTATTTCAGTATCATAGCCTCTGCAATATTTGTGATATTATGAATTTAAAGGGATAGTTCAGTATTTTTCACATGGATTTGTATGGCATCAGGGTCTTTACTCTGGTGCACCCACAGTGACTTACCCCCGACAGTGTCCTGTGAGTAGAGTTCTGGTCCGGCTTTGGTCAAAGTGAAAGTAGTCCCGGCAGGTCAACAAAATACAACACGTTTCTTTTCAAAACAGTATGTGTTTGAATGACTGATTTATTTGCCTAACAATACGGTAACGGAACAAAAACTCACACCTCTTAATTGCTTGGAGCTACTTTCTCTCAATAGATCAATGCACGTTGTCACTGCTAACAGCTGTGTGCCTTAAGAAACTACATTCATCAGATAGTGTTTGCGGCTGCTACGTGCAGGTGCACAGCTGTTAGCAGTGACAACGTGCATTGATCAGTATTGAGAGAAAGTAGCTCAAAGCAATTATGAGGTGTGAGTTTTAACTCCTTGACAGTTTTGTTATGCAAATAAATCACTCATTCGAACACATACTGTTTCAAGAATAAATTAGTATTTTGTTGACCCCAGGAAACCTGCCGGGACTACTTTTGCTTTGACTAAAACTGGACCAGACTCACAGGACACTGTCGGGGGTAAGTCACTGTGGGTGCAGATTCTGATTCTATATAAATTCATGTGAAAAATAGTGAACTATCCCTTTAATGATAATGCTTTAGTGTATCCTTTTTTTTTTGTTTATTTGTACATTTGAATTGGAAAAAATACACTTCAAAATGAATATATTTTTTGAGCCAGCTGCTAGACCCAAGTCAAACACAAACACTTGACAATAATTGCTTTTTTGCTGAATCAGGCAACTCCAAATGGATCCAAACATGACACACAGGACCTTACAAAATTAATTTTAAAAAGTTTTAAATGGATTTGCATCTCCTCCTCTCACGGATTTTATCAGTAAAAAAAAAGGTGGCGAGCGAGTGAACACCAGATCTCTGACCAGAGGAGACTAACATACAATGACGCAAAACTAAATATGGCGAAATGGTTTAATCAATCAGAGGCTCATGGTCATGGAATACACTGCCAGCTCTAGTCAGGTACTGTGGCACATACTTGTCTTTTAAAAACGCTCTAAAGAAGTGGTTAAAAACTTATCAGTCATGTACTCACAACTGATCTGTGAGTTATATATGCCATTTTATTTTACCTTTGTCCAGCTGATCATTCTCTTGTCTTTTTCTGTTTACTATTTTTACCTGCCTTAGGACAACAGATGTAAATTAGCTTTTTTTTTTGCTAACTCTGGCATATTTACATTGATGCTTTCTGCTGACATGTTGATGAATATACACTGTCTTAATTCAAATAAATAAATAAATAAAATTAAACTGTTCTGAGTATACCACCGCAGCTGCATCAAGGTAAGTCAAATATCTTATTAGAAAGTGTTGTGATATAATTTTCATACATCACCTCAATATAAATCCAGCTTTTAATTTAGGTCATGATTAGTGTTGGTATATGAGGCTTTTGATAGCACTTATCAGCCCACAGACAGCAGCAGGTGTCTTATAACCACATACTGATGCACACTCACTGATAGAGCACATTATTATTCTGACCAAAACACACGGCAGCAGATGATTCGTTTTCGGTTTCGCCCATTTTCACATCTAACTGAATGTTTCTATTTTTTTTTATTTTTATTTTTAATTTTAGGTCATTCATGTTTGTGTTTCATTCGCTCGCACAAGTGAAAGGAGGGGCGGAGTCTGAGCTCTCTGAGTGCTTTTCTAGTTACCTCTGCCAAGGTGGTTCTATTTTTGTCTGTCCCGTCTATCTGTTGGCCAGTCTGTCTGTCTGTCGGTCTGTCTGTTTGCAAGATAAGTCAAAAAGTTGTGGGAGGATTTTAATGAAATTTTCAGGATATGTTGATACTGGCACAAGGAACAAATTATATTTTGGTGGTGATCCAGATCACTGTCTGGACCCATTAATTTTTTTTTTTTATCATTGCAAGATAGGGACAGTTACAAAATATGCATGTATAACCCCACAGTATAGAGAGTATTGATGTGAATACAATGCTGTGTATGTATAGGTTTTCAAGTTCTTGGAATGAGTAAATTAAACATGGTGGGGGTCGGACTAGTTATAGATGTAACAAAGAGATTGTAGAAATCAAAATTAATATAAAGATCAGAGGTGGTCAAAGTATTCCTATTCTGTAGCTAGGTATATATTCTGTAGCTACTTGTGTGAAAAATACTCTAGTAAAAGTAGAAGTAATAATTCAAGTCCTTTACTGAAGTAAAAAAAAATAAAAAATAAATACAACTTCTCAATTGTAATAAAGAAAATAAAAAGTAAAACTGCATTTTATTTTTTGACCATGGATGAAATACTTATTTAATTAGTCATGATCAGAAAAGTTTCAAAAGTATCCAAAAATAAAGCCCTTAAAAGTGAAATACTGTGTAAAAAAATGTGTTTGATCGGGTCACAGTTTTTCAGTTTTGTGGGTATGTACAGGAAATTTAGGGAAACTAGGGGGAAGAAAGTCACAATTGAGATAAAGCCATCATTGTGAAAGTTAAAAAGTGATAATTATGATTAAAAAGTCAAAATTGACTAAATCTAAATTATGAGATAGTCATACATATGTGATAAGAAATGCATAATTATGAGGAAAAGAGCTGAAATCATGAGATAAAATGTAAAAATGTAAAATATAAGAAGTCATAATTGTGATATAGGAAGTCACAATTTCACTTTAATTTTCCCTCTGAAGTGTTTTAGTATTTTAGCATTCTGTCTAGTTTGAAAAAGTAAAGAGAATATTCTGAGAACGTAAATAAAAAAAGTATAGAATAAGTAAAAGTAAAAAAAAAAAAGTAAAAAAATAAAATAAGAAGTATAGTATAAAAAAAGTACAGATATTTATGTAAAAATGGAGGAAGTAAAAGTGAAACGGCCATTGACTGAAGGGTTGGCGGTTCGATTCCAGCTCTGTCCTAGTCAGTCCGTTGTGTCCTTGGGCAAGATACTTTACCCTCCTTGCCTCCAGTGTCACTCACACTGGTGTATGAATGAATATGAATGTTTGGTGGTGGTCAGATGGGGCGTAGGCGCGAAATGGCAGCCATGCTTCTGTCAGTCTGCCCCAGGGCAACTGTGACTACATATGTAGTTTACCACCACCAGAGAGAGCATGTGAGAGTGAATGAATAATGGATCAATAATGTAAAGCGCTTTGGGTGCCTTGAAACGCGCTATAGAAATCTAATCCATTATTATTATTATTAAAAATTTGCCATAAAAATAAAATACAGATACTTTAAAAAAATCTACTGCAAACCTATCTTTATTAAACTCAAACTTTGTGAACTATTAGGGCTTAGTTAAATACGGTAATAAAGCAATCAGCTGACACATGACTGTTGTTTTGACTGACTTTCTTTGGTAAAATAAAAACACTAGATGTACGATAATACAAATGTGTGTAAACAAGGACTTTTACACTTTATTATTATTATTTTTATTATTATTATGTTACTATATTCAGGCAGTAACACAGTCTGGATACACTGTACTGGGTTTGGTGGAGCTGAGTGTGTTGCTGGTATATGACTTTGCTCTTTTGTTGAGACATCAGAATATCAATACTACATACAACCTCTTTAAATAAATACATGTGTCTCAAGAACCCTGTTTTTTCCAGTGACGTGAAATGTTCTGTCCCCGTTTTCTCCCGTTCCGTCCTGTTCCGTTATCTTCTTACAGCATTATTTGTCAAGTTGCAGTGGCTTGTTGACTTGTGGTTTTACACATGGCATTGATGTCAGCTGCCCTTATATACGGTAGACTTAGTGGAGTATTCCCTTATGTGAATTGCTAATTTCCTGGCACATGCATTCGACTTAAGATCAACGATAGATTAATCATGTTAAGTGGGCGAGAACAAATTTGGCTGTCCGCTGGCATTAATGTGTATCCCACATTTTGTTATTTTACAATTATTGCTTTGTGTATGACCAATAACACATTCATGCATGAGACCTTGAACCTCCAGTGGTGCCTTATGAACCCCAGTATACCTATTGGAAGTGCACTTCTAGCTGGCACTGAGCTACTTGATGATTCAGATGAATCTACACAGACACTACATCAGCAGTGAGACAGGATCTGATAAATGCATTTTGGCTGACTTCCCATATCATTCTGGGAGTGCTGGAAACTGTCCCAGTAGACCCCAGTTGACTCTTGGAATTAATCTTGGACAAGCCCAATGCTGAACTGTGTCCTCCAGTCAGAACTTTTGATTTATTGCCAGATGTCATGACTGAACAACAATGTGCACTAGGGGTACATCTTATCCATCCTCATGCACGCTGCAATTTTTTTCTTCACCATTTTTCTCTGCAGAACAGGCGATAGTGTGTCAGGTCATGTATAAATAATGTATAGTGAGTAAAAGAATAAAGAAGCTAAGATATTTACATGTTTAATACATTACTTGAAATATTTTTGAGACATTTTCTGTGCTGCAAATGCTTTTCATTTTCAGTCTTCTTAGTTTCCTCCAGGCACTGCCTCCATAGAAGTAGCTACTGTTCCTACTAGTGTTGCGCGGGCTACCCGCTGGCCAGCGGATATCCACGGACATCCGCGGGTGACCCGCGAGTCGGGCGGGCTGGGTCGCAGTATTAATACATATTGCGGATGCGGGTGGGGCGGGTCAGAGATGATCAATACCTGCTGAGGTGTGTGTGTGTGTGTGTGTGTGTGTGTGTGTGTGCTCGGCTCGCGCATGTGCAAGCCCGTCAGTTCCTGTTTTGAATGCTTTTTTATCCCAACTTTTTGTTATTTGTTATTAGCGCCAAATCTCCCTGAACACTCAGAGATAAGAGTGAAAATGTCGGACTTGATCAGGGAGAAGATTAAAACAGGCGATGCGAAGGTTGTACGGAAACGTTGTATGTGTTCGCTTTATAGAGTGATGACGTGGGTGGAGTCTATTTTGTGTGCTGGAGTGCATATTGAGACGTTAGAAAAGAGGCAAAAATTATGCTTCATGACTTTTAACATTAGAAGCGCAAGGAAAAGATGCTGCAAATGTACTATGTGAGTTTAGAGACAAATTTAAGCTCGCGGGCAGGTTGGGTTTATCGATACGTGACATCATGCGGGTTGGGCGGGGCGGGCCTAGCCACGTCTTGGGTTTGGGCGGGGCGGGTTTCTGTAAAACCCCCTAACCGCGCATCACTAGTTCCTACTAATGAACACAAGATCCTACTTGACCCCTTTAAAAAATGGTTTTGTGAATTTGTCATTGGTATTGTTAGTCAAAGGCCTTCGCTGTCCCTCGCAACATCTGAGACAGATTTGAGCCTAATCATTGTTTGTACAGTATGCCCGATCTAATGCCATTTTAGTAAAGGTGATTTTGTAGGGGCGCTATAGTGCGAAGTAATAATTTCGTATGACAAACAGGTGTAGACCAGAGAGACAGATGTCTGAGTCAAATTTCAGCCAAATCGGTGTTCGTATGTCCGAACTACAGCCATTTTCATAAGTAAATTTCTAAGGGGCAGTTTAGCTTCACTTCATTATTATTATTATTATTATTATTATTATTAGTATTTTTACATGTACGTTCATTCAATCAGTGGTCTTCAGCCCTGGTCCTTAGGGTGTAAAACTAAAATGATTTTAGTCGACTAAAATAATCGACTAAAAATAGTCGACTAAAAATAGTCGACTAAAAATAGTCGACGATTCTATCCATAAAGTGCCCCCTAGAAATACACTGTTAGTAAAATGGAAGTCGATCATTTTAGTCGTCTAAAGTCATTTTAGTCGACTAAAATTCACAACATAAAATTTTATGAATTTTGGTCACTAGACTAACACTGAAATGATTTATATGACTAAAAAATTTAATTTTCGTCATAAGACTAAAACTAAATTAAAATTTTCTGACAAAATTAACACTGGACGATTCTTTATGGACAGAATTCTGATGCAGTTCAGCTTCACTTCATTATGAGTATTTTTACATGTACGTTCATTCGATCAGTGGTCTTCAGCCCTGGTCCTTAGCGTCCACTGTCCTATATGTTTTAAATGTCACCCTGCTCCAACACACCTGAAAGATCAGCGAGTATTTGCCTTGATGTATCTCTGGTTTTTGTTCTGTTTTGATTATGCACCGCTACTTTAACAAAATAGTCTCTTAATAATACCATACCTGTTAATTCAAGTGAATGAATTGGTGAAATCTTGTGTGTATTACATATTATGTGTATAGTGGTTGTCATATTTTAGTCGACTAAAATTATTTTAGATTTTGTCGACTAAAATGTTATGACTTTTAGTTGAATGAAACTACACTAAAATTTAGATTTAGATGACTAAATTCTGACTAAAACTAAAATGACATTTTTGTCATGAGACTAAATCCAAATCGGTGTTCGTATGTCAACAGTTGAATCAGTGGTTCTTAATCGTTTAGTTTCAGCCCCCTCCCCCCCAACACACACACACACACACCCTCACCCCCCTTCCTTGGAGAATGAAAAATCTCCAGGCACCAATCACATCTAACAATAATTTTAACAGTAGTGCAATTCTAACTTTTATTGAAAGCAGAATAAATATTTTTACACTAACTTTTGCTTTTCCTTGAATAATGTTTTGTGAACATTTTTAAATAATTTACATTGTTATTTGACTAAGAAACTCATCAATACTTCTCCCTGGGACCATTTTTTCCCCCAAAATAATAATAAGAAACTACAATAATGATATTAAAGTAATGTTTTAGAACAAGAAACACATTTTGTTAAGTGTTTTATTAACATCAGTGTAATAAAGAGCCTGTTTCCACTGCACATCTCAGAATATTAAGTACAAACTGTACAAAAACAAAACCATTGGACATATTTCTTTTCTATTCTCCAAACCTCAACTCTTTTTCTATTCACAGATCACCATGGCAACAGATTTGGTTGTTTTAATCCATAGAATGACTCTTGGATGCTCCGGTATTAAAACATTAGTTACATCTTCTAACTTTTACTTTAACTTTATTTTGCACTTTAACCCTTTAACTCCTGAGACTTGAGCAACAAAATAAAAAACAGACAAATTTTTTTTTTTGCATAATCCTGCTGACAGACAGACAGATAGAAACAGACAGATAGACAGAAAAACAGACAGACAAACAAACAGACAAACAGACAAACAGATAGACAGAAAAACAGACAGACAGACAGGAACAGACAAAAACAGACAGGAACAGACAGAGACAAACAGACAGACAGACAGACAGACAGAAAAGCAGACAGACATGAACAGACAAACAAACAGACAGACAAACAGACAGAAAAGCAGATAGACAGACAGACAGAAAAACAGACAGACAGACAGGAACAGACAAAAACAGACAGACAGAACCAGACAGACAAACAGACATGAACATACAAAAACAAACAGACAGACAGACAGAAAAGCAGACAGACATGAACAGACAAACAAACAGACAGACAAACAGACAGAAAAGCAGATAGACAGACAGGAACAGACAAAAACAGACAGGAACAGACAGAGACAAACAGACAGACAGACAGAAAAGCAGACAGACATGAACAGACAAACAAACAGACAGACAAACAGACAGAAAAGCAGATAGACAGACAGACAGACAAACAGACAGACAGACAGGAACAGACAAAAACAGACAGACAGAACCAGACAGACAAACAGACATGAACATACAAAAACAAACAGACAGACAGAAAAGCAGACAGACATGAACAGACAGACAGACGGCCCTGTATTTAATACCTCGTTGGCAGAAGTCATTATGTCAGTGTTATATTTGTGACTCTCATATCTGTCCAATCTTCCCCTACTTTCAGGTTTTTGTTTTCCAGGATGTGTTACCCCACCTGTCCAGCAGATGTCCCTAGTGTGTTTCCCAAACCTACGTATAATCCATAGATTATGCAGCTCCCTACTGTCTCCCTGTCCTCTTTGTGTGTCCTGCCTGCCTGCTCCAGTTGTGTGTTGGTGTCCCTGGAGCCTCAGTCGTCACCCTTCAACTGTACGCCTTTATCTTCTATCTTCAGTGGAGACCTATTCCTGTCTACTGGGCCACTGCTCTGCATCTGGGCCCTGCAAACTACTGGAGCTGACAGGCTGTTTGCAAAGCCATATGTTTTAACTTAGCGACTCGTATTTGTTTTAGTTCACGGTTTCTATGAATGCTATGAACTTGAAGATGAAGTAACGGCGCCAAACCTTTGACAGTATACGAGAAAAAAAAAGAGGCGGAAAGTGGTTAATTTTGTCATGGTTGGCAGAAAAAAAATGACATGTCAGTCAGCAGGAAAAGAAAAATGATGAGAAAAATGTGTTTCATTTAATCCAACTGATTTTGGGCATGTGTTATATTTTATGATTTTCATCTGCTGTTCAGGTTTTTCTTTTCATCCTCATGTTTTTGTTTGGTTTTTTGGGGTTTTTTTTGCCTAGAAACAATAAATGCCACTTTCTGTTCCTATGTAAGTGGGTGTCACATATCCCATTATTCAAGTGAAGGTTTGGGGCAGAACCAAGGGAATATATATATATATATATATATATATATATATATATATATATATATATATATATATATATACATATATATATATATATATATATATATATATATATATATACACACATACATACA
Source organism: Siphamia tubifer (assembly GCA_020466265.1). NCBI lineage: Eukaryota > Metazoa > Chordata > Actinopteri > Kurtiformes > Apogonidae > Siphamia > Siphamia tubifer. The sequence goes on from CM035796.1 coordinate 9,589,117, forward strand.
CATACATATACACATTCTTGTTGACATATCTCATGAGGACCAAGTTTGTAATCAAGTAGTGATTGGGTAGTGACTGTAAACTTTTACCTTTTCTTTAAAATATGAAATAAAATTCTAAGAATAATAAATGTAATTAAGTTTTTTTTTTAAAGGAAAAATTAATGAATAAATCAAATAATAAAATTTAAAAAAGGAAAATAAATATAAAAATTACAAATGATTGAAATATAAAAAAATAAAATGAATGAATAAATAAAACAGCAATTTAAAAAATGAAAATAAATATAATTATAAAAATTACAAATGTTTGAAATTTAAAAATTAAATGAATGAATAAATAAATAAATAAAAAAGGATTGTAAAGGTGGTATGAAAAATAACCCTCACCAACCACTAAACAAAAAGAGACAAAAAGCAACAAAAAAAAGTCACCTGATCCATAAACTGCAACAGAAACTATTCCCAATAAACCATCTAATAATAGTGCAATGCATCCAAAAAACAGTGAAATAATTTCTATCTATATTAATGTGTATAGTGTACATATATTTTTTAACAGTATATAGCTTAATAGAATTATTTATTATTTATAGAATTGATTACTTCTTGTGTGCTGTGCTATCATCTCACTACTATAAAGCTATAATTCTGCCTAGTGGGAATAATACAATAAAATAATACCTTATTTTAAAAACAAACAAAGAAAAGACCAAAGAATGCAGATAAAACCAAACTCAATGAAAATGCAACGGGGGTCTTTTATTTCCTTTCCTTATAACCCCACCCACCCAGGACATCACAGACATATTCAATCACACCTAATCAGCAGAACCTGAAGGCATACTGATGAAATGCATTCAATAATAATCTTCTCTCATTTCATGTTTTATTAATAGCCATCTAGACGAAGATGTTTTGAACATAACTTGAATATATTCTGTCCTTTTAAATGGTAAATGTTAACTCACCTTATTAATCTATAGGGGAATACAGTCTATACATTCCATCCAATCTAACACATACAGCATTAGCAGTGAGCAGCCATTAACTCATTCACTGCCATTGACGTGATTTGGCATCAATTCAAATGCAAATGAACAGTCTACAATTTACTTTGTTGGGTGCCATAATTATGTAGTCTTAAAGTCTATTATAATATTATATTATAATAAAATAGTATATAGTATAATATATATAATATTGATTATGTTCGAGTCAATATTCTCTTCTCATTTACCTGGAAGTGAATGAGTTAATAGTACATTGTTACTAAAACCTCTAAAAAAAGGGACAGGTTCATTTTCATGAGGATCTGGAGGAAATCTACAATTGGCAAATGCAAGACAGAAAGACCCCACATACCCCAAAATTAAACTCAGAACCCTCTTTGTTTGCATTGAAAGTGTGAACCAACAATGTGATATAATGAAATAATGTAAATATACACAACACTTTTAACTGACTGATCAGGAGAAGGGAGGGAAGTGCATAGCCTAGGCAGGAGGAGGTCAAAGGTGAGAAGCAAATACAAATAAATAATTCAAATTATTTAGCCTTATCATTATACAAATGATGATAATTGCAAATAAAATTGGCTGCTGAAATAACACATATTCATAGAATGCTTAAACCTGCCCTTATTTTGTGCCAATCTCAAGTTTCTATTGAATTAGAGCCAATAATGTGATTTGACCTTTCGGCTAAATGCGACCTGGACCTTTGACCTTTAACCTTTTGCAATATTGATGTCTTCATTATATGTATATATACGTCAGTACGTGTACAATTATAATAATATATCCACTATTCATTAAGTTATAGCGTGATATGTCTATGCTTGACACACACAAAGAAGTTAATTTTGCGACATGTCACCTTTGACCTCCAGAGATCTAAAAAAAAAACTCTTGGTCATAGGTGATAAGATCAAATATCAGAATTATACAAATCTTCATTCTGTATCATTTGGCCTCCTTCCATTCACTTAATTAACACTTCAAATGAAACAAATGAACAAAAAATAACCTAGGTAATAAGTAAATAAAACAATATAATGCAAACACAACAATAAAGAATTTAGTATTATTTAGAATGATGCGTGGTAATGATTTAAATATAGACTTTAAAGAGAAATAGCAAAGGTGGATTTGACTTCGATAACATTAAACATCGAGAATGTTTAATTCAATTACCTAAATTAATTCATTCCAGTTCCAGTTTTATTTGTAAAAGCACTTTAGAATAACAGCAAAGTTGGCTGTCATTTGCCATACACATAATGCAGTAAATAAATATACATAATACAAAGAAACGGAACAATTAAAAACATACAATAAAAACTAAGTATTCAGAGAATGCCAGAGAATCTAAAAATTTCTATGATAACCGTTCTTGAGTTGTAACCTATAATGTGACCTTGACCTTTGACCTTTACTCAAATCTTATGCGCATTAGCTATATGTATATGCTTATGTAATTTCATGGTGATATCTCAAGTATTCATCGAGTTATAGTGTGATAAGTCTCTGCGGACACACACACACACACACACACACACACACACACACACACACACACAGAGTTCTACTGTAGAGAAAGCACTTCATCTGAACAACCAAGATAGATTTGAACCCAGACATATCTTACCACACTGATTACAGGCGTGTTGTTGAAGACTATGAGTGTTGTCGTCTGTCGTCGTTACTTTCACCAAACTAATTAACAAAATCCCAGTGACAAATAGAGACAGTGGGCCATCATGTAGAAGAAGGTTCTCCAGTTACCAGAGGCACTAATTATGTTTCATCACAGTGATAACAGTAATAGATACAACCTTTTATGTGCCTTGACCTAAGTAACCCTGAAATAATGTAGCTATTTATGGATATGTAAATTATTATTCCATCCTGGTAACTCAGTATTTTATAAGAAGAGTTTATTATCTCAGTAATAATTAGTATTTGTTAGCCTGACAGGACTAAATCTGGTCAAATGTCATTAAGAACGATGCATTCTTATACTGGAGGTTGTTTTGCAAAACTCTTCATACACTGATTGAAGAAATCAAAATGAAAAAAAAAAAAATTGAGTTTGTGAATAATGTTTTTTTTTTTTTTTTTTTTTTAAATCAACAGGACCTGGTCAGTTATGCACATGGAGTTTTTTTTCTATGTTTGTTTTTGTAGTTTTTTCTTCACATTCATGCAAATTAAATTAAAACTTCCCAAACACACAGGGATAATATGAAGAATAAAAAAAAAAAATGGTATGAAATCATCCACCAGATTTTAGTAACATTTTTAAATCATGTTATTTTATCTTCATTAGTTTTATTTCTAAGGTGCAGTTTATTTGGGTTTTTAATGTGTAATTTATTCATGTTATTTATTAATGTATATTTTACTCTTTTAAATTATTAGTTAGTTGCCTGACTCAGAGACACTCACAAACAAAATTCCAAAGTACCTGTGTTAACCTGGTTGTCCAGGAACAAATGGCAATAAAGTCTATTCATTCATTTAACTGTTTAATGATAAAAAAAAAGATGAATTTTTGACTCACTCATGACAGGTGGAGTCCTGGTGTAGGTTTGTGTTTGTGGTGTGATGCCTGGACAGTCACAGGTGTGGAGGCAGGATTAGTGTCACCTGTCAAACTTGTCAAATAACCCTGGTGTGCTCGGGAAAAAGCACATGTCCAGGGGCGTGGCGGGGGGGGGGGGGGGGGGGGGGGGGGGGGGGGGGCACCCCATTGGCCCCACTTACAGACACGCCCCCAGACACATGTCATATTGAAAATTAAATATCAAAAAGCTACATGTTAAAATTAATACATTCTTTTGCCATATTTTAAGATATAATAACATTATCATCTGCTTGGAATTTGATCTTTGGTATTTGACTTGTTGTCAGATGTGTTCAAAGTACTCACATTCTGTACTTAAGTAGAAGTACTGCTACACTGCGGATTTTGCAGTGTTAATTTGGAGACAATGGGACCAAATACACTCTAAAAGAAGTTAAATAAACTCTCTAAGTGTTGATTTAACACTGGAAAATTTACTGTGTACTTGTGTGAAAAATATTGAGTTCATATTGATATAATCCAGTGTTTTTTAGATATTTGTTGGAACCTCAGAGGTTTTCATTTTAACCATTTAACACCTAAGGCTTAAGCAATTCCACAGTAAAAAATAAAATAAGATAAAATAAGCAACAAAATGAACAAAAACTGCCAAAGTGATCAATAAAATGAACAAAAATGAATAATAAACTAACAAAATGATATTTAACATGAACAAAGTAAGACACTAACTGAACACAATTGAAGAAAAATAATAAAATACATAAACAAAACATAGAAAAAATAAACAAAAATAAGCAACATCATCAACTGAAACTAATAAATATTCAGAAAATAACAAATAACATGAAAAAAAGCAAAAAAAAACAAAAAACTATCAATATGAAAAAGGAATAAATGACTAGTGTTGTCATTCAGTTCCAGTAGTTTTACTTTTACTTTACTCTTTTTGTAAATCAGATGTTTTTTGTCACCTGTACATCAGTTCCATGAACAAAATTATCACTAAAATAAAAAAAAACTTGAATTATTCAGAATTTTTAAACTAAACCATCCATTCAGAACACATCAGTGCTGACACATCAGGGGTTAAAGGGTTAAAAATAGATTATTTGATGTAGCCCCTCCCCCTGTAATAATTACTGCTAATTTTAATATAAACTGTAAACTGTGACCAAAAAATTAAGAGGCCTGACGTCAATACAGTATTTTGGTAACACTTTATAATACCTACACACAATTGACTATGTATTAACCATTTATTACCCATTTATAAATGGTTCATTATGCAGTTATTTTTTACTGCATATTAACTAGTTCTGCAAAAACCATAGCGCCTTATATATGGATTAATTCTGGTAGTACTTAATGACTGGGAATTTTGACTTTTTATCTCATGATTTTGAACTCACTTAATGTTCCTTATATATGAAAAACCTTTATAAAAAAACATTGGTAACACTTTATAATACCTACACACAATTGACTATGTATTAACCATTTATTACCCATTTATAAATGGTTCATTATGTATTAACCATTTGTTACCTATTTGTTAATGTCTTGTAAAGGTTCATACTAGTGTAAATGTAAAATTTTATTATTTTTAACCAACAGGTGCAGTGTTTACAACTGTTTCTTTGTTTACCTGTAAAGGAGATATACAAACACTGCACCTATTGGTTAAAAATAATCTAATTTTACATTTATCTTTGGAAGACACAAGTATGAACCTTTACAAGACATTAACAAATAGGTAACAAATGGTTAATACATAATGAACAACCCATTTATAAATGGGTAACAAATGGTTAATACATAGTCAATTGTGTGTAGGTATTATAAAGTGTTACCAGTATTTCTAGCAAAACTAAGTTTTTAAGCCAAACTAAGTTCACTTTAATCCTTGTGTTTCTCTACATATGCAGCATCAATAGTATATTCAGGGATAAAAAAAACCCAACAAATTTTAGCTCCGACAAGTCAAGCAGAAAACAATAGTGCTGGTTTGACTTCTACTCGACACTGTCTTTTGTTGCAGTGTACTGTGCATTACGATATATCCTTTAACATGCTGTGCTGGTCTTTATCAAACACAGGAAGCTGGCGCAGACACCCAGGGAAGCTCAGCAGAGCCTCTCTAAATGCATGCTTGTGTTGTGCATGATTCCACCTGCTGATCCTCAGGATCCAAGACGTAAACTCACAAGGCATGCCTGGTAAACAAGATAACAGCAGGAAGAGGTACAGCATTTTCAGGATGTAGGAGCTGGAGGTTTGAGCTGTGTTGAAAACAAAGACTCCACCCTGTATTTCACTCAACAGCACAGCTCGTACAGCAACACAGAGTCCTTTTAAGGTTCTACAGACTCAGCATGCAAAGAAACTATTTGGAAAATTAGAGGGGGACACGTAGCGAATGTCATATTTTTTTATTTCTCAGAAGACGTGACTGAAACACCTGTGCAGGGTTCAATTTTCCGGCTCTATAGGAGGCCATTCTCAGATATCAGTTTGTGGAATTGTTCTGATCCCAACAATGAAATAATATTTGATTCTTTTTTTCCTGTTTTGTAACAATATTGTAAGTCAAGGAGATGACAAACAGACACAAGGACACAGTGGGAAGTGGTGGCAGGTGTTTGTGGCGTCATATACAGCTTCCATAGTCACATACAGAGGTGGTCAAAGTACTCACATTCTCTACTTAAGTAGATGTACAGCTACTTGTGTGAAAAAATACTCTGGTAAAAGTAGAAGTACTGATTTGATTTTTCTACTTAAGTTAAAGTAAAAAGTAAAACTGCTTTTTTTTTTGTCATGAACACAATAGTACTTCAGAAATCAGAAAAGTTTCAAAAGTATCTAAAATAAAGCCTTTGAAAGTGAGTTAGTGTGTAGATAATATGTTTACTCAGGTTTGTGGATATGGACAGGAAATTTAGGAAAAATGGGGAAAGAAAAGTCACAATTGAGATAAAAAGTAATGAGATTTTTAATATATATATATGACATAAAAATGCATAATTTTAAGATAAAAAGTCCAAATTATGAGATAAAATTATTTAAAAAAAATCAGACACTGTTCCTCTTTTTTCTTACAAAAATGTTTTGTCCATGTCAGGTGAAACGACTAAAAATATGTTCCTCAGGGGGAACATCACTGAAAAAAGTTTAAGAACCACTGTCTTAGGGTATATGTCACAGAACAAGACATCGTTTATTTAACTTAGTTTAACAACGGTAACATTTCTCATTACTTACTGGTTGACTGTTTGTTAACACCACGAACTTCCGGTGAACTGAGGTGCGCTTCATTTACATATGCTGTTGTGCCGCCCGGGCGGGTAAACAGTTTAAACCATAGATATTGTAACAGCCCCACAATGTTATTAATGTTTGTTTGGTGTGATTGTGACCGACAGTAACCGTTTATCCTGAAATAAAAAGTAGGTGAGACCAACTCTCAGTCCGTTTCCTGGATCCAGTAACGATACAATATATAAACTCAGAAAAAAGTGGAGGCTATGAAATCATCTGGTTGGAGAAGTGGAGAAATTCCCTCCATACTGCGACTTTGTTTTTACTACTGAAAGATTCCTGTTTTTGTGGCATCATACACTGAAATAATTTAATATTACTTTTACATTGCAATTTTGTCATCTTCATGTACAACATTTATTTCTATCTACATGAATGTATGATGTTTTTTTTAACATGTCTCATTTTGTTTTGAATTTTCCTCCATAACTTTCTGTAATTGCTCCTAAAATCTGAAAAATACAAAAAAAGTATTTTTCCATCACGCATGGACCAAACTTCACATCCTGCTCCAGGGGATGCTTCGTATCTACAAAGTTTGAAAATCCAGGGCAAAAAGGAATGGATGCGGAAGGTCTGGACCAGATTTTCCAGAAATATATTCTGAGTCCAAGGGTCTACGTGCTCTTAAAATTTCATTCCCTGCCAGTGTCTTTCCTGTGATGACCCCAAGTCATTACTTCCATGGTTACATTTCATTTGGCCTACAGTGCTCTTTATAATGAATTAAAACTACTCTGTATATGGAATCTATGTCTTATTTATTAAAGACAGAGAAAGAGCTAGCTTGGCTAGGGGCCCATCAATCCATTGCGCCTGTGTGTGTGTGGGGGGGGTCTTTGACATAAGGACAAGAAGAAACAATATTGAAAAAAAGTGACGTATTACAGTACACTGCATAAAATAAATGTATTAACCGGAGCCAAACAGCTTTGAGGTATATTGTTTTCTTTAATCAAAACACAATGTTGGCACAAAATCTTCCTTTCTGTACAAGTAATGTCATGTCTACAACAGAAACTCCCAAATGTAAGGTAAGATTCCCCCAAATGACAGTGATGAGATTCATTTATTACACAGTAAAAGTGAGCCTAATACATCTTGTAAGTGCTTAGTAATGACAGTACATCAACCCATGCTATTCAGTTATAGTCATTTGTAGAACGTGAGTAGCTATGCAATGTACCACTTTGTGCTTTCTTCACTTCCCTCCGAGACAATCCTGAATGGTGTTATTTGCATTTGTCAGCTGTATCATATTGGACTTGTCTATCATTTGGATTGGCTGATTGCCCTTTAGATCTGAGGTGCTTGTTGCAGCGCAATTTTATTGTGCAGCTGCAATGACTGATAGGCCATTTAAACACCCCAGACACTCATAATCATCTCATATAGGCTTATCTTAATTTCCTCATAGAAGTGCTCAAACTGATAATTGTGATAGTACACGTGTTTGCTCATCCTTCTTTTTTTTTTAGCCATTGTTCTCGAGAGGATCGGTCTAATTGTTAGGCTTCAAACTAATGATAGCCTTTTGTCACTAGCGCTAGCATTCCGGCTCACTTAAAACAGCGAGCGTCAACGTCTCTGGAAGCTAAAGAAATGTCAGACGGAAAGGACCTCACTTTAACTTTGCCCATTGTCATTCAGTAGTCAAATCACAGTACACAAAAATGCTGGGTTTTACAGAGCGCTAGTGTAAACAACACAATATCAGCCAAATATGGAAATGAGAAACCTGCTCTGGCAGCTAGAGAATGCTTTTCCAGAGATACAGTACACACACAAGCTGCAAGTGTCTCACATTAAATGGGAAAAGTACAGATCTCAATACCCTCGCGCTACATTTGTAAACATCGTAAGGTCCTTTCAGGAGGGAAACGGGAAAAATAATAACTTGGAAAAAGCAGCAGGTGATGGAACAAAAGCTTCCTTTGAGAGTTGGCTTTGTGTGACGAGATGACATGTCCTCTTCTCCATGCATTCTGTGATCAGTTCATGAGGAATGATCCTTCGCGAAAGCATACACCGAAAAAAAAAAAAAGGCAAAGAAATTCTCACAATGTTCAAAAAAGAAGAGCCATTAAAGAGCCAAAAACAATGTACAGCACATTATACAAAAGAGACCCTACTTTCTAAAGCAGGAAAAGTTAAAAGTCACCAAGGTGTTGTGGTAACACATGTACAGGAAATGAGTGACATCCAACATTTGCTGCTGTGCCAGCTCACATTGTTTTCTCCTTCACCGCGCTCACATTTTCAGATTTTAACAATAGCCTGGGCGCTTAAATGTCAGAAGGGCAGCTGAGCTCACAGCAGCTGGAGTTTCTCATTAATACAAAATCTGCTCATTTTTTGTCAGATTTTTTTTCTTTTTTTCTTTTTCTCTTTTTGATCCTTTAACCATAACTTACCATTACTTTACTTTGCACCGATGGGTGCAAGTGTCAAGGCAGTCTGTAAAGTACAAAAAAGGAACAGCAGCAAACAACTGTATTTCTTGTCAATTATGAGCAAAAGCAGACAAATGATTGTCGTGGATTTTTTAAATTTTTATCGTGTGTGTGTTTGTTTTTTTTTTTGATTTTTTTTTTTTTGATTGGCTCATGATTTCAATGTTGCGTTTTGATTCCAGCTGTTTCATCAAGGTGTTTTAAAATCAAAAGTCGACTTCTACAAACTGTTTCGTGTCCCTTTGTTGGAAAACCAGTCGTGTACTGCAAAGGCTTCTCAGTAAGTAGGTAAGATGGCTCCTTGAACGTCTCCTTCCTTCCTCGTGCTCTCGGTCCAGGCTCCAGCGGCCGTTAGACGTGGGTCTGCATGCGTTTCTGCAGAGGCCTGGTGAGGTCTGAGTTCTGGGAGGAAGACTGCGAGTAGTGAGAGGAAGACGAGGCCGAGGTCTTGCTGTCCTTGTCGAACTGCACGTATCCGTCCTGCTTGCTGTAGCTGCTGACGCTGCTGTCGCACTGCGTGTCGATGAAGGAGCTGGAGTCGCTGAGCGAGCTCCGCTGGAACTCCCGCTCGCAGAGCTCGATGGAGCTGCTGCCCATGCCGAGGACGAAGCGCTGGCTGTAGTCGTAGAGGCGGTTGGGGCCGGCACCCAGGGTGTTGTAGATGTTGGTGAAGGACATACCAGTGGGCACCCGCTGCTTACCGATAGTCATCGTTCCAGCCGGGGGACTTCGGACTACGTCGGGAGTCTGACTGGTGGCCATGGACATGGTGGGCGTGGTGTGGTGTTCGTTGAAGGTGTTGACGCTGTAGTAGCCATTGGTGGGATCCTTTAACATGAAGCAGAAAAAAATAAAAAGTTTAGTTCCATTTATTCTAAACATGTAAAACGACAAGACTGAAAAGTAAAACATCCCATTATTAAGTCTGACCTCATAAAACTAATGTATAATGTCATTTCTTTATTACATGATGCTCCAGTTGGGGTTATTTATTTAGCTTGAATATAGTTGTTAGTGCAATTTTCCATAAATGACAAATAAAACAACCCCACAGAAAACATAACCGGTCCTCTAGATTTCATATGGTGCAGTATCAGCTACAGTTATAGGTACTACATTGTAATATGTGTCTTCAAATCTGTTTAACCATCTAGTCCTTGTTTTTTTATTTATCTAATACAACTTTATTTGTAAAGCACTTTAAACCAACCACAATGGACCTGTACAGAAGAAGGCATATAACCTAAATAAAAGAATAAAATACAAGAACAGATGAAAAAAAATTGTAAAATTAAAAAAAGAACAAATAACAATAAACCAATACAGAAAAAAACAATAGAATACAAGTAATACATTCATACATATCATTTATCATCTCATTTATGTATGTTTTCACCTTATACTCAGCTGTATATTGACATGAATATATATATATATATATATATATATATATATATATATATATATGTATATTTTTTAATATTTTCCTGAAACTGGGCAGCACATATAAAGGGCTGACATACGTGAAGTGTGAAGATGTGAAAGAACTCATAAAAGTTTTGCTATATCTTCTGTCACATCTCATAAAAGCTTTATTTTATGTCAGATAAATCAGTAAAAACCCCTGCATGACGAATGTAGTAGGAATTAATGTGCTAAGATAAGCTGGTCCCAATGGTTTTCCACCGATTAAGACTCGTACCTTGACTGAAAACCTTCATCCATTTGTGCATTTGTGGAATAGTGGCAAATCTTTAATAAGTAGATATTCATAACTTATGTAATAAGAAGTAGGAATAAATACCAACATTTGTTCCTGTTCTGTTACTCTAATATTAAGCCCATTTCCACTATGCAGAATGGTACACTTATTTTAGCGTTTTCATTACGACGAAAGCGTACCGGTCCCATGGTACCCGTTACTATTTTGGTCACCCTTCCACAGTCGCCCCCCAAAGGTAGATGTAACCATAGTGACATCACCCCCTCCTAACCACAGTTGTTTGTGCGAGAAAACATTTTATTTAATCAACAGAAACCCAGAAGAACTTGACTCAACAGTGAGCAGTCAATCACAAGTGTCAATCAACACCCACGCAGCAGATCCTTAAAAACCCTCCACATGCCCCCAAAAATATATATTTGTAGAAAAAGTGCACCAAAGCACCATTGGTTAGAGGGTTCAAATAAAGTGAATGGGCTCCGAGTGATTCCTGGGGGAAAAAAAAAATATTGACTTGATATTTTTTACAAAGGTTGAGTGAAAGTCGACTAAAACTTGTTCCAGGCTGTTTTCGGATCCAGCATCGAGCAGCTCTCAGTGGTTGTGCGCTTCAAGTTAGTTCTGCATTGACTTCAGCTTCAGACTAGAGCGGTTGTCGTTGGTGATGAGTGTTCAGGTCTGTGTTAAGACTTAAACATAAACTCATGTGTCATAAAAATCCAATATTGTGTTCGGAATTTTCTACAATTTATGTCTTAATGACTCATGTATCCAACACAAGTGATTATTAACAGAAGAAGTCGTGCATGTTTGCCACACTTGGAAGACATTTGGCTAATCTTGTAATTTTCTTATGTTTACAATGTGAAGATATAACTTGTTAAGAATTTTAAAGATCGTGCAAAAATTAACAACTTTTGAATTCTGACCTTATTTACATTTTTTTAGTATGAAGTGCAGAATCTCCAGAATCTCTACCTTAAACTCATTCTCTTCTTGCACTAGTGTCCTCTTCTATTCTATTCTATTCTATTGAATTCTATTTTATACTATCAAGTCATCCACAATTATGGTGCTCACTACTGTTTTGTTTAATTATTTATTCATTGAATCTCTTTTTCTTTTGTGCTGTTTTGGTTTTCTTCCTTTTTTTCGATTCATTCATTTATTTCTATTGATGGTCAGTTAATAGTTGGGAATAACACACCACCTTACAATCTTTAACTGCAATAGCACCACCTGTTAATTTCTTTCCCTGTTCGTCCTGTCCAGTTTTTGTTTCCCCCACACATCACGGAGGTGTAGCACTGCCAGAGTTCCCAATAAAGGATGTCTGCTCAGCTTTCAGGGAGGACCGATGATGGTCACACACATGCACTAAATATTAAAATATTTGGCTGCAAGACTAAAAAATGCATTGATTTCAAACAATGTTGACACCCTCTCTGTGGTGTTAAACAACGAGAACAAATGCAGACAAAAAAAAAAAAAAGTATGAAGTGCAAAGTGTGTGTAAAAAGTGCACCCATATAAAGTACTGGAGGGTTAAAAAATATTATGTTATGAAGAGAAAAAAATTACTAAAATATGGCATTAAAATGAACGCTAATATAAGGTTACATTAAAAATACACCACACTGGCTGCTCTGATTATTACTGTATAAAACATCCAGGTAAATAACCTATCAGTCGATGTTTGTTTTGGTACAAAAACTGGTGCCAGTTTACACCTCTGATGAAACTTGGCCATCCGCTGACGGAAAATCTTGTCATTTTGTGTTTTCTGGACAAAAAAAAAAAATAAAAAAAAAATCAGCTTCAGTTTTTTTTTGCTCTTTGCATGAGTGCCCGGTGTTCCTCACATGAATCACTCCCTGTGCTCTTCATAGCTACATTAATATAAAAGTCATTTACAAACCCCAGCGTCTGAACACAAACTAGTCTGTCATCTGTCTGAACACTTCCTTGCCTTTCCCTGAAGGTCAAAATAAGATGTAATTAGAAAATGAGATGATGAATACAAGAAATTAATAAACAGGCTAATCTGTGGGATGTGAAAAAGCAGATAACGTGCTTTAATGGTGTGAGTCATCTGTCTATGACTCAGACAGCCCATCGTGTTAATTAATGCTCGCTAATATCCATGCTTATGCAGTATGTATTCGAGGAAGTGTTGATCTGTTTTTATTGTCTGTCATTTGCAAGACTGTTCCAGAAATAAGCTGGTTCTATCAATAATGTAGAAAAGAAAAATGAAAATGTACACATATATGACAGTGAATCAATTGGGAATCATGTAGCAGTAATATAATCGGCACATTGTTTTTGACAGCGGACATTATTAGTGTATGTCACATTTATCCCAGAGAATGGAGGAAGTATATTGAAGAGAAAATATGCAATCGCTAAAGGAGCGTAAAACAAAAACACCAGGTGGATATTTTCTTCAGTGGTCGAAGAAATAAAGATAAATGAGAAATATTTTCATGATTTACTCAAAGAGCCTGAGACAGCAGTGTTTTAGTCCTGTAAATTAAAAAAAACAAAAACAAAGTGGACATTTTGTCTCTGTTACACACAGAATAAACAAGACAAGGTGGAAATAAAAGTACTTCATTACTGTACTTAAGTAGATTTTTTTTTTTAGGTATCTGTACTTTACTTGAGGATTAATTTTTCTTGTAACTTTTTCAATCAGTTATTTTTCATTGAATTTTAAATTGTACATATAAACACCCAACAAAACAAACAAATAAAACAAAACAAACAAACACACACACACAAGCAAAAAATAAATAAATAATATAAAATAAAATAAATAAATAAAATAAATATTATAGTTATATGAATATTATCTCATAATTTGGACTTTTTATCTTGCAAATTGTTAATTTCACAATTTTATAATTTTATCTTAAAATTATGCATTTTTTTTCATTTCATATTTATAACTTTTTTTTAATCTCAAGATTTTTATCTCAATTGTGACTTTTTTTTTCAACTTTCCTAAATTTATTGTCCATATAATTCTAATAAACTTTAATACTTTAATAGCACCTTTCATACAAAAACTGTCACCCAAAGTGCTTTACATTGATTAAAAATTAAAATACAATTTTAAGACAAGGGTGAAATAAGAAATATATTAAGATAAACTTATTATACATACATTTTAATAACAGAATTGTGACCCCATTTTTATCTCCCTTCAAAGGCTGATGAAAATAAAAATATTTTTTATTTGGTCTTTAGCTTTGGTCCATAGTTAACACTAGTAACCCTGTGTTGGATGACCTTAGTGTTCTAATTTATATATAATTGATCAGTGAGTTTGAAATGTAACTCGGTTCTGTTCCATTTAAGGCTTTATAAGTGAGGAGTAGTAGTTTTTTTTAAATTTTATTTTATTTTTTTTTTACAGTAGATTCAATGTAAATGTCACACTGTAAATAGGGACCATGTTTTCACTACGGTAGTGTTAAAATCAACTCTAGAAGTGTTCTATTAACACTAGCGTTTTTACTGTGTAGCTTTCAGGTGATTTTCGGCACAAAACTTACCTGCAGCGAATGTTAAACTAACCTGAATTTCTAAGAAGAAAAAAAAAGTTTTTAAAAAGTGCAGAGAGAAAAGGTTTTGTCGAACGAGCTGGATCTGACACAAAGCTCCTAAAGCTCCGAACATGACCCTAGGGTCCGGTTGAGCGAGGCTTTACTCCTGTTTGTAGCATCAAAAGAGCAGAGAAACACTGTGTCGTGCTGCATTTCATTACATAAGTGGTTTGTAACTGCACTCAGTGGTCAGATAATTAGAGGTGCACTATCTCATTGAAGAAAATGGATTACTGCGATGATAAGGGAGTCATTTGGCGACGCTATTGTATATTAAGTAGGCAGAGGGACTTTGAGGGATTGGTTCCTAGATTGATTGAATATTAAAATGGGCAAAATTAGTGACATAAGCAAATCTGAGTGTAAGGGATGTTGTAACGCTGCGTCTCAGCAGTGACTGCCTTGGATGTTATTATTTTTTTTTTTACAGATATTCAACTTCTTACTCAGGTTTTTTTTAAACAAGAAGAAGGAAATAACAACAACAACCCATAAATCATGTCACAACTGTTATATATTAGCTCCACAGTGTGATATTTGTGCGCTGCTTTTAAAAAATAAAATGAAATGACCAGTGCTTTATATAAATCTTTTCATCATTTTTGTCTTATTTGTATCTAAATGTGTCCAGATAAAATATGAATAACAAAAGTAATTATGAATATTAGGCTCCTCCTTATTGGTCAACTTTTTTTTTTTTTTTTTTAAAGTAACTCTTCTGTCAGTTGCTAATCAGAAAGCTAACCAACTGCAGCAATTTTAGGTGTGAATAGTTTTGATTTTTCTCAAGAAAATATTTTCAAAGATGTCATCGTGAGGTTTGAGAAACATATATATATTTTTTTAAAAAACATTGCATGACATTGTATAACATGAGTGATCAGAACTGAAATGACTCGTTTTGAGGGAAAATATCTTTTTAAAAGTCTAATGATGAAAGTTTTTAATCAATCAATTTTAAAAAATATGATCAAAACACTTTATTTTAATCAAATTTGCAACAAAATACATTAAGAAACACAAAAAATGTGGAAATAAATAAATAAAAACATGCTAAAATCCACTAAAATTCACACCCAAAAATTGCTGAATATTTCCAAATATATTCAAAAACCTTCTATATTAAATAATTTTATGTTAACTAGTTAAATTAGTATTAGTACTTTCACTTTAAAGATGTGCAGCCAGGTGTCAGTTTAGGGAAAAAATTAAAAATACAGTCACTGAATATTAATTTCTAGCTTCTCAGTTACATGTATTTCTTCTCCTTACATATTATTCCATGTCAACAATAAAATTGTCTCAAAATTTGTATCAATATTTTAGTGTTTTTATTTTTTTTTTTCGAAATTCAGGTGTTTCGTTACCAGTTTTTTTATAGCGATATTTACATTTTGCAAATTTCCAAGGGTAATGGAAACGCAGCAAGAGAACAATTAAACAAAAAGTCTTGGATGTAGAAGACAGAAAATATGAAATATAAATGTATTAGTATATTTGTTTATTCATGCAGGCCTCTGTACTTAATATATCTGTGAAAACCTGCAACAGCACAAACCATGTAGAAGAACTAACTTTTTTTTTTACAGGTGACTTTATTACTCACTTGCAGCCTTGAACTAAATAATCTGGTTGATAGATTTCTTTATGGCGTCTGAGACGTGACTCTACTGAGGATTAAATTACTGGAGGTAATAGAAAGTACAGGGTTGACAAAATGAGAGTAACAGGAGTGTGACTTGTCAAACTAGACCAAACTCATCATGTTCTGGGGATAATGAATAAATACACACATAAATAACTGTAATGGATATTTCTTCCTGCTAATTTTCCCAGAGGGTTCAATAGGAAAATTAGCAGGAAGAAGCATCTATTTATCTCACTGTGTTTATGTCCCACCCTGCTCACTATTAGATGGATTGAATTTATGCATGTATGTTCTTTCTTTCCCACTGTTTATTATCATTTAAAGCCAATTAGACACATTAAAGAAAATATAGATCCATTCTGGAGGTTATTTAGCATAAAAGTGAAGCAACAATAAACAGAAAACAACCAGTCTGACCTCCTCAAAGTCAAAGATACAGTTAGTAAAATGGGAATTTTAACTCATCAGAAAATGTAAGTACTTCTATACAGCATATGTAGGAGCTTTGGATGTACCCAGAGTTATACTTTAATAAACTGTAAACAAATCTATTAAAGTAAAAGAAATAATAAAGCCTAAAACTATTTTAACAAATATAATTCAAATTAATTCAGATTCAGATTCATAATATTTATTGTCACTGTCATAAAAGAACAAAGAAACTTTGTTGGAGCATCAATATCTAAAATTCACGGAATAAAAACAATAAAAACAAATAAGATAAATACACATAAATAACCCAATGTAAAAATTATCCAGATTATCTGATCTGATGTGAATAAAAACATATTTCAAGTCAAATCTGCTGAATCCACCCTGATTTTCACTACTTTATTATACTTAAAATAATTATAATTGTATTTTAATTGCATTATTAATTAAATAACAATATGGAGCTTTTATTAAAG
Source organism: Siphamia tubifer (assembly GCA_020466265.1). Classification (NCBI taxonomy): domain Eukaryota; kingdom Metazoa; phylum Chordata; class Actinopteri; order Kurtiformes; family Apogonidae; genus Siphamia; species Siphamia tubifer. Next base: position 9,606,363 of record CM035796.1, read on the forward strand.
AACAGTCTTGTAAATCACGTTTGATGTAATATTTTCTTTCATTATGCCCTTTTCTTTTGTGAATGAATGCTTTCCTTTCATGAAAAAATAAAACTAGTCAAATTCTGATCATAAAAATACAATTACCTATTCACCAGTGAACTAAACTATCACCTGTACACATTATTAACATGGATATTTTTCAACACTGTAACAGCATCGTAACTTGAACAAAACAAAGGCTAATGTTAGCAAAGAGTTTTCTGTTCAACAACATCATTATTATTAATAATAATAATAATAATAATAATAATAAATGTGAACATGTACAGTATGTTTGTCTTCAAAGATAAATGTGAAAAAAATCATTGAGGATTCAAGCATCTATCCTTCAGCCTTTTATACAGAACTTCATTTAACAACCATGGTACTTTGGTAGAAATAAACTCTCTTAAACTCTTGATTAGAGTGAAAATTAAATTAGATGAAATGAGTAAAAAACATTCGTACAACCTCCTAGCATCAAACCTGTCCTTGGGGGGGGTGGGGGGGGTGCTGTGTGGTTCTGCTGCCTGGTTTTTATTCCCTCTGGCCCTGATCCAGGTCTGTGTTTACACAGTGACCTGGTATTTGAACATTTTATTGCATAACATGCTAACTCACAAATGAAAGGTTAATTGGCTCTCTGAAGCTGAGCCTTCATATCTGCTGTTGGATTACCTGTAGTTGACATTAGTCTTTGCTGTTTGCCCACCTTGATATGCTGGAACTCCTTCTCCTCCTCCTGAAGAACCTCCAGCTGCTTCAGCACTGGTTCCTGCTGGAACTCACCGCGGTCGATCTGCATTGTGGGTAATCAATTGTGTCAGTATTTAATATATATCAAGTATTCAGACAAGGCCTAATCTCACCCATATTTTGTGCCAATCTAAAGTTTTTATGACAACCTGTTCTTGAATTAGAGCTGATGATGTGATTTTGACCTTTGACCTTTTGCAATATTGATCATTTTGTTATATGTATATATGTGTCAGTGAGTGTAATGTTATGATAATATATCCCTGGGGCATTCTCACTACCAGCGTTGTTAACCCTAACCCCTGACCTTAACCCTAACACCTGACCCTCACTCTAAATCCAAACCCAAAACCCTAACCCTAATCCCTGACCCTAACCCAAAACCTTAACCCCTAACCCCTGAGCCTCACTCTAACCCTAACCCCTGAGCCTCACCGAGCAAAAAGTGTTTTAAACATCTCATTATTGCTAATTTCAACAATATTCCCTTTAACTGTTCACGTATTTGGATTCTAATATAATCTGAATATAGGTGGGCAGCCATGTCTGTAAATGTCTGCTGTGATTAACCCCATGACCTTTGACCCTTGACGAACAAGACACCTGTCTGAGACAATAACCTTTCTTATGTGATATTATCCTTTGTATATGTTTCAGTGAAAATCAGGTATTTTCCTAAATCTTAATGATCATGTAGATGTTCATAATAAGTCAGATTAAATCAAAACAGAGGAATGAAAAAGCATCAGCAAAATAAGTCATGAACTGAACACAAATTAAGTATCTTTAATCACTGTCATTTATCCAACTACAGGGTTTTATTGATGCATCATCTTTGTTCAATATATATATATATATATATATATATATATATAATAATGATAAAAAGGTGAGAAACTGCATTTTACTAAAAGTATTAACATGTATTGATAGTTGATGTTTCAGATGTTATTTAAAAATCAATCAGTCGATGCCTTTGTTGTTTTAGGTCTTTGAGGGTTGATGTGAACACAGTCATTGTTATTATTTTTTATCAGTATGTGTTAATGGCAGATACTGGATTTTAGGTGCGTTCTAGCATAAAACTGTTGATGACGTTATTACAATTTTGAGTAAAAAAACAAAAACAAAGTGTATTTTTTTTTATGGGGCGGCCATGGGACTGTTGTTAGAACGGGTCGTTCATTCAGTAACTGAAGGGTTGGTGGTTCGAATCCCGCTCTGTCCTAGTCAGTCTATTCTACTCCAGTGTCACTCACGCTGGTAGTGATGTTAAAATGAGGCCTCATGAAGCATTAGTTGTTTCTTTTTAATCCTCTAGATGGAGCTCTCTGTTCAACAAAGAGTTGAAATTGTTAAAATCTGTCCCAGGGCAGCTGTGGCTATGTATATAGTTTACCACCACCAGAGGGTGCATGTGAGAGCGAATGAATAATGGGTCACTGTGTGAAGCGCTTTGAGTGGCCAAAAAAGCGCTATATAAATCCAATCCATTATTATTATTATTATTATTATTATTATTATTATTATTATTATTATTATTACAGATGTTTTTTCTTATTCCATCTAATTGAATTTTCACTTTAATCAGGAGTTCAAGAGAGTTTATTTCTACCAAGGTACCATGGTTGTTAAATGAAGTTCTGTATATTGTACATTGTATATATTATTGTTTATTATTATTATTATTTCATCCAATATTTCGATCATGAAATCGAAAAAAAAACATCAATCTCCTTATTTGTTTCATAAAAAAATCATCACCAGTATGATCACATAATCTCCACAGCAGAGGTTATGATAAAAAAAAATATATAAAAAAATATTATACCACTTTATTTATGGTTAATGCATATATATGTTATATATGACACTTAATCGACAGGCAAAGGAAAATACATTTTACAACAGCAGAAAACTAAACTAGTAAAGCAATAGGAAACACTACTGTACATGTGATTAAAAACAGCGTATGTTCTGATGCTGTTCCAACTGTACTCACCATCATCTGCTTGATGCTCGTGTGCTCCTCGCTCTCCCTCGCTGCATTGTGATCCTTGTGGACAATCTCCACCCGAATGTCATTTTTTGCTGAAACCACTCCTTTGAGATCTGGGGGAGAAGGAGACATGGAGCAGTGCGTCTGATTGGCGCTGGCTGATAGATGCATCGGTCCTGTATCCCACCGTACCCCACCGTACCCCCTCCCCCACCTGCGCCTAATGCACTCACATGGCAGCTTCAAAAGCCACAGATTTTCCTTGGATCTTACTCGGTCTCGGGTAATGAAGACCGCGCCACGTACACAACTCTCCTCCCAACTTACTCCAGTGTGACCTTAGCTCACTCGAAGAAATCCCATCTCGGTAACGCTCACTTGTCCCCGAACCTCATGGTACGATCCTGATCAATATCTGTAATCTAATAATGCAGCTGTGTGTAGTTGGCCTGAGAGTATGAATATAAAGCACCTGGCCTGTCACAATGATTAGTTTACTTTAGCTCAAAGAAACAACACCAAGCTTCTGGAACATGATCCTAAGTCTGCACTTCCTCTTTAGTTTTAACTAAGTTTTCTTTGGCATTCTGTCAACAAACTTTTGTTAGTCGCAGCTGTGTTGTGAATGCTATTACGACACAATCGCTATGAAACTAATCAACAGTATTCCCTGGGTACAGCGGGTAAGACGCTTTGTGGCTTTATGTTCCAAAGGGAGTGTTTCTGTGGAAATATAAGATGAAAAACGTGGCTCACAGCAGAGGCAGAGTGTCGTCTGGGCTAGAATTTTAGAGTTTTACTTTTACATATACATGAATGTGAACCAGAGTTTCTCCTAAAAACACAGTAATCTGATGTACATGTCTAAAATTAATTGGTTTATGAATGTATTTTTAACGTGACTTTGGGAATACATTAAAAAAATACTGAAGTATGATGACAAAATGAAGAGTTTGTGAGTAATAAGGATTGTTACCTACAGTATAGAGAACTATCAAAGCCACTATTCATCAAATTAAAGGCATTAAAATGTAAGGATTTGGTCAAACTCAAAACAATTCTAATAATGCACAAAGCAAATCAAAACCAGTTACTACAAAGTGTCCAAAGGTTGTTTCAAGTGAAGGAATATAAACGCAATCTGAGGGGAATTTATATGTTTAAAAAAACGCCTGTACGTACTAATTTAAAAATGCATTGTGTTTCAGTTAAAGGAGTTAATCTGTGGAATAACTGTAGTGAAGAACTGAAAAGTTTAAACAGGTTTTTATGAACCATATTCTAAATGGATACAGGAAACAAATGGAAATATGAATTTCTAGCAAGGAACAGGTTTCCCTTTTTCTGATGCACTTTTTATTTTTGGTTGTATATATATATATATATATATATATATATATATATATATATGCTCTGACTGAGTAATACTACGTCATCCTCCACCCTTTCGAACAAGGTATAATTATCTCGGATGTTAAAGAGGTGTCGTTTTAATTTCTGCTTAAATACTTTGTATGTTTTATTTATTTTGTTTTACCTGTTTGAATAAACAAATAAATGAAATGAAATGAAAAATGTCCAGTTGAAATATTTTAGTTTTCAGATGCATTCCTCCTTTTTTCCCCCTATTTATACACATTAGTAATCACATTTAATCAGGTACAATAACTGCATACTGAGTTAAATTATGTAAAAACCAAAAAAAAAAGGAATAATAATTTTTTTTTAATAATATTTTCATTAAAAAGGAAATCCAGCTTCAACAAAATGTATGTTTCTTTTAAAATAGTTGAATCAGTGATGAGCTGGATATCATTAATAACATGTTAAAACAAAGATGTGAATAATGTGTCAACACACAAGAATCACAGGCACTTTTGCATTTTTTAAAATGAAATTCACTCAGATTTTACTGTTGGAAACAACAACTAGGGGTGTATCCTCAAATGAACCCTAACCCCGATCCTTAACCAGACAGTGATGACATCATGACGTGAGCCATCCCCAGGTCAATAGATTGATTTGAACTCTCTGGTAATATACTGTCATAATTTTATATATATATATTTTTTAAATTATTATAATTTTTCTCCTTTTTACAAACAGAATATTTGTACGAAATAAGTCTCATATACTTTGAATATACTCTGAAACTATTTGTACTTGTGAACTTGAAATAAATAATAAAAAAAAACAACAACAATTGATTTAAAGTCAATCAGACAAAATAGTTCCAGATATGAACAAAAGAGTGTTTAGTGATTTTAATCTTTTGATCACCCCTTGTGGATAATCTATAAATAGTAAATAATCCAAAATTTAATTAGTTTTTCCTCTCATTGATATGCATTGTTACGGAAAATATGTATTTTGTAAAACCAATATCTTTGAAGTTATCACATTAACATTAAGGTTAACATACTGGTGGTCAGATCAAAAACATAATACACCCACAACTCCACATAGTCATATAAAATTACTCAGTTTTTTTTGCCTTTTCTTTGTAAACTGGAAAACTTACTTTTTCATTTCTAGTCAAAATATTTCATCACACTTAAAATAACACATAATCACCTAAAGACTAAGTTTGAAGTTAAATATAAGAACTTATTACTTATTACAATTACTATTACAATGACTTATCCTGACAATTAAACTGAATTGAATTAAGCAAAAATATATTGAATTAAGCAACAAATTTAAATGTAAATTTGCCAATGGAATAAATGAAAATTATTTTCCCTCCACTACGGTGCTCATGTTTGTCACAGATACTCCTTTACTGTTTTTATAACTTTTTTTAATTCTCTTTTTACACTTTTTAAAAGTTCTTGTACTTTGCATCAATTTCATTATGTGCTTTATTGTGCGATGACAAAGGATATTCTATTTTATTCTATTTCATTTCATCTTATCTTATCTTATTTTATTCTATTATATTCTATTTAATGTAATGTAATTTAATGTAATTTAATTTTATCTTATCTTATCTTATTTTATTTTATTCTATTCTATTTAATTTAATGTAATTTAATGTAATGTAATGTAATGTAATTTAATCTTATCTTATCTTATTTTATTCTATTCTATTTAATTTAATGTAATTTAATGTAATTTAATTTTATCTTATTTTATTCTATAAGTCAGAAAGTTATAGAATGGTTTTGATAACATTTTAAGGAGATGTTGATACAAGGAACAAATGAGTGATTTGTGCTCTTAGTCTGTGCTCTCAGATTGGATTTTCTAGTCTAACAATAAGTTTTTATATCTCATGAAAACTTATTCTTAAGGTGATTATGTCTTATTTTAACAGCGATGACATATTTTGACTAGAAATGAGAAAATAACCTTTAGTAACCTTTAGATTTTTACAGTGTTTCTGAAGATCTTTGTCTATTTTTTCATTTCACCACAGTATTTTAGGGTAAAACTAATAAACGCTGCACTTCCTCTCATCAAAACAATAAATACACCTGTTGTCTGACTTGAATTGGATTTAATGTGGGTAAATGCAAACTCAAGAACATGTGTCTAGTGAACAGTGCAGTTTTCACCTGTTGAATCGAATATATTTTTAAGTTATTGTGCCATGTAACGAAACTGTGTAGAGCTTACCCTTTACATTCTAAAAGAAATACATAAAAGAAACAAAAACAATAAATAAAACATCCAATAAACACGCAACTTGGACTACTTTTGGTCAGAAAATCCACCAGCAAACGCCTGCTTTGATCTGAGTATTGTTTTATATTTAACAAGCGTAAAAGGACGCTAACAACTCCCTCTTGACCTGCTTTCACAGTGGTCTTAAAAAGTCTTAAATTTAACATATTGACATTTGCACAAACCCTGTTATCCACTCACTGTTTCACAGCAGATTTTATGCCTGGAGAGTTGGTTACGGTCACTACTCTCTATTAGCGGGTTCAATGATTAATGTGTTTATTCTTTCAGCAACTTCAGCATTGTTCTTCAGATCTATAACAGTTCAGTGAACCTGCCAATAGCAATGTCAATAATAATTATGGATTCTGGGTAAAGAAATGCCCTGTTATTACACATTACAAGTGAAAATTTCAGTCTTTATTCCATTTTATTTTTATTTCTGTGATAAAGCTTTTTTTTTTTTTAAATATTATTTTTCTTTTCTTTTTACAACAGCTCTGTGCAGTCTGTCATTAGTGCAGAACAGCCAACGAGTGGCTGGTTTAACGACAATAACAATAACAGACGGCCCACATACTGTTTTTTTTTTTTTACGTACGCTCAACTGGTCATCAAGTATTTACTGCATAAGTGGCCTCGTTATATGCAATGGAGGCCAACAAGTATAATTCTGTCCCCAGGTAGTTGCAATGGCCACATGATTGACTGCATTCTGCACAGAAAAAATGAAAAACATCACACTGATTGATTCTGTTTTTCTGTGCTACTGTAGTTGTATTCACACTATATTTACTTTAGGCACATGGGTAAAGTAAATCTATAGTGTCTGCATGCTAACTGCATGCTAATCATATTCAACTCAAACACAACTGCTGTTTAAAATCTAGTGTGGCACTGTTCACAGTTTATTCTGACTTCACATAACTCTGACATTACACAACAACAATGCTCTATACATATTTTTCATGTTACTATCAAGTTTCATAAAAAAATATCCATCACGTTCACATTGGAGCAGTGGCATATATACAAAAAAAAAAAAAAAAAAAAAAAAGGGGGAAAAAAATCCATCTCTGTTTTAGTTGTTGCCATATTTGTGCTAAATCAGACAGGTTTCTGCTCTAAGATATTCAGTGCCTCTGCTCTGTCAGAAAATAAAACCTGTACAGAGCAGGTAGGCTGCAGGTGAAGTGTCAAATCATGCACATACGCACATCAAAATTTGATAGATTTTATGCAATGAAAATATACCATGAAACAGAGAAAGACCTCCTCTGCACTTTCTGCCAAATAAATAGTTACGTAAGGTACACTCAACCCGGTTGTCAGACAAAAAAAAAAATGTTGCAATTGACCTTTTTGTGTAAACCACCGATACATATACAAATTAATCTCTTATATTTCAATGTGGAAGTGTTGTAACTGATCCAGTCACCGGAATATTTTTTGCCTTGGTTGATATAAGATCCAGGACTTTGTGTCAGAGACTAGAGGTCGTGTAGGTGTTTTAGTTTTAGGCGATAATAAAAGTGTTTTAGTTGGTGTTAGAGTGAAAACGCTGTGGTTTATCATACCACTAAATATATACTTTTGCTGCTTTTTTCTCTATTAAAGTCCTGGCATTTTTCCTAAATCAAATTAAATGAAAAAAAAAATAATGCCGAATGCTTAAAAATGTCACAATTTCTTTTATAACCTCCATCAAAATGCCAAAAGCACTGTGATACAAAATAAGATAGAAAAGGGAAGTGTGTCTTGGGCATCACACAAACTCCAGATAGAACTAACAGCTGCAGTTTTGCACAATTATGCAATTTTGGTCAAAAACAACAACTTGAAAGGACCAATATTATTGGGAGATAATAATTAGTCATTTTGGAACACAATGGTTTATGACCAGAATCACAGCATCATCATTGAAGTGGGTTACCTAGCAACAGATAAAGAATAGGGCCACGTTGCCATGGTGTCACATTCCATGTCTAGAAACAAACATGTCAGCTGAGAGGTTATTCAACTGAAAATACCAGTGAAATTTACCAAAAAACTAAAGGAATAACGTGTATCAAAGGACCTTAGACCCATGTGTTAGGACATAGATATGAAAGTATATGTTGGATATTTGATCCTACATGAGTGAATTATTCATTTATTATTAATTGTTAATAATTCTAAACCATGGGGTGTCTTCCCAGTGAATCTGTCTCTAGTAGTTTGTCACCATTTAATACTTGCGTTTTTCATATCTCACATAGAATCAAGTATTTTCCTATATTTACATGAATGATTATTTACATTTTCATATAAACTCAGAATAAAACTAAACATTACACTATCGTTACCATTTTCAGTGTAGTATATCATCAACATAAAATAAAATCAAACATCTACATGGTTACATTTCCATGGTTACGACGAAGCCTTTGAACATCCAAGTAGATCATATTTAATAATGATGAAAAGCTAAACTGTATTTTATTTGAATTATTCAATGTACTGATCAGATCAGTGGTTACTAACAACGTTCACACTGTCATTATAACAGGCCCTCCAGGTATTTTCATCTTTTCTTTGCAATTAAATTGTCCGAAAATAATTTTTTTTTGCCAATTCTTTCGCAACTTTGTTTTCGGGAAGAACTTAACTTTCAATATATGGCTATTTCAATTCATCATTATTATAAATAATACATTTACAGTAGTAGAAACATGTTTTTACTTGATTCTTTTACGATTTTTTTGGGTGACGATTCAATTTAAATTGCGATTCTTCGGTATTTGCGATATTCCCGATTTTTCACTTTTTTTAACACCAGACCACGTGAAAAAGCTGACTGATGATGCCAGCAGTAATATATTTGAACCAGACTTTGGGAAGTAAACTGCTCCATTTATCTGCACACAACACAAATAGGAGCCTTTAAATGAACATACTTCATAATAAAGTGAACTTTAAAGTGTACATGTCCAGCTCTGCTCTTCCCTTCTGTTAGAAAGACCACACACTTTAATTGTTGTTGATTGTTTAACTATATTTATTCAGGAACAACTAATTTTCTTTAAAGTTTCAGATATCCCGCGCTGTTGAACGCAACCAGAGATGTTACGACGGTCATGAACACACCACCTCCGTGTTTAGAAATAGCTAAGCACCCTCTTTTTCCCAACTCTAATTCATATACTCCTGGTTTATTACTATGTGTAAATACCACAAGGTGAGATTAATAACACAATACAGTTGGAATAAATAGTATCATCGTGTATTGTTTATCTGCGTATAAGTTAATGTTGTTTAACGCTGGTGTGTTGTTGAAGCTAATACGATATTAAGCTAGCTGTCGTCTGAGTGACTCATACAGTCGTCTACAAGCTGTAGTTTTTTCCCACCTGGCTTAAAATGAATCATTTAAATACCGGGAAAAATGTTATTTTTGAACAAAAAAATTTGATTTAAAAATTGTAAAACAAAAAATCCCGATACATACTGTATGTGAATCGATTTTTTTCTCCTACTGCTAATATTTATTATCATAAAGTGCGAAAATGTTTTGCTGTTTTTAAAGGGTTAAACATTTTAGATCAGTACTGTAGATGCTTTTTTTTTTTTTTTTTGCTGTTTACATCTTTAAGTGTTAAAACGCTAAAACTCTGAACTACACATATGTACAACTTTGGACCCAAGACACATTTTTGGTTATTTACGCACGACTGTTGTGTTCAGAAATGCACACTAGTGTACCTCAATCATTCCAGTCATGTTTTATATAATAAAAATTCATGCATCTTTTCACATTTTTTCCATATTAAATGAAGCCTCAGTATATTTCTCTTACATTAAACATGTGCTCAGTGTTTCAAACTAATCATTTAACATCATTCCTTTGAAGCACAGTTTTAAAACATCATCAGAAGTTAAAACATGTATGTAGAAATGTAGGTGAGGAATGTATTTTTGGTTCATAAATAGTAAAATATACAATAGCAACATTTTTTTTTTTTTACTCTGCTGAGCTGAGCTGGCACATTTTACTGGCGGATACATTATTGGAACATTTTCGTTTAATTATACAACAATAAAACAGGCAGACAACTCAAGAGCACAGACGACAGTCCACTGAAGGCATTTCCAAGTACTGCCCTTCAAACCGCCAGCCCTTTACCACGCAAACACTGTTTATTAAAAGCCTTACTCTCTGTTTTCACATCTCTCTGGCGCGAAAGGGACACAGGCAAGGACGACATGACCAGATGGACATCCTCTGTAAGAAAACACAAACCACAGAGCTGTTAGACTTCACAGACAGAAAAACTGATGTCTCTCACGTTGTCACTCTGTCACTGAAAATATCTAAACATGTGATGCGTTCAGGGGTTCACTCGCACATGGGAAAAAAAGAAAAAAAAAAAAGAAAAATAGGGCTGTCAAAGGAATGAAACATTTTGTTCAGATTAATCACACGGTTGCTTTGGATTAATTTTGATTAACAGTGATTGGATGGATGGATGGGTGGGTGGATAGATAGATAGATAGATAGATAGATAGATAGATAGATAGATAGATAGATAGATAGATAGATAGATAGGTAGATAGGTAGATAGATAGATAGATAGATAGGTAGATAGGTAGGTAGGTAGGTAGGTAGGTAGGTAGGTAGGTAGGTAGGTAGGTAGGTAGGTAGGTAGGTAGGTAGGTAGGTAGGTAGGTAGATAGATAGATAGATAGATAGATAGATAGATAGATAGATAGATAGATAGATAGATAGATAGATAGATAGATAGATAGATAGATAGATAGATAGATAGATAGATAGATAGATAGATAGATAGATAGATAGATAGATAGATAGATAGATAGATAGATAGATAGATAGATGGATACACTTTAGACTTTATTGAGTAAATTTGAGAATGTTCATTGTACTGAAATATCCCACAAAATACACTAAGAAACATAAAACATACAGAGAAAAAAAAATACAAAACGTGCAAAAACAAAAAAATCCATGAAAAATCCACTATATATTCAAAACTTCTTCTAAAATGCCCCCCCCATAATGAAAAAAAAGGGCTAAAATATCTTAAAACAATACAAAAATATGAATATATAAACACATAACATGTTTATTCAACCACCAACTGTTCCATTTCCTTACATTATCATTTTTAATCATGGTAATGGATTAATTAATTAATTAATTTTGACAGTCCCAGAAAATACATGATCTGAAGGAAAAATTATGATGAAATTTTTTTTTTTTAATTTTTTTTTTAAAATCGTGAATTCTTTGCTTTTGCTTAAATTATGATGATGTCTCTGTACAACCTTAGTGTTTCAGGTTTATGGTGAAATTAGTTTAAGTAATTCACACTGTATAGTACAGGGCAAAATAAAAACCGAGATGTTTCTTGGGAGTGAACGGAGCCACAGCTTGAGGCCACATTGTTCATGAACTCAAATCAAAAGTAAGAACCGCTGAACTGGAGGAGCATCCGTATTTAACAGCTGCTAAGGCTACAGGCTCCTTCACACTATTATACTGTAAAACCTTATAGATCGATATCATGGATTTTTCTTTCAGTGCTGTTGGTATAACCTTTGATTCTGCAAAATTGATGATGCAAATTCATGGATTTTTATAACTGTGGAGTCGTAACATTTATACAATTCAAGCCTGGAGGCAAAAAAAAAAGGTTAAATGTCTGAATGTTAGCGCTGGGTGAAATGCCTGAGTAACAAACAGACAAAGATCCTGACAATGCACCAAAACCTAAGACACATTCATAGGATTTTTTTTCTTTTTTTTTTTCTGCATAGCAAATTATGAGGTGGCTATTTTCCATCAATGTCATACTGCCTAAAGCTCTTGGCAAAACTTTGACGACCGTCCTCAACATATTTCTAATAAATGAACCAAATTCCGTAGTTAAAATGGTGTTGGTTGAATGAAATGAATGTGTTTTGAGAATATTCAGTGACCAGAGGTGGTAAAAGTACAGCTACGTGTGTGGAAAAAAAAAGTATTGATTTAACTCCTTTACTGAAATAAAAAAGTACAATTTCACAATTGTAATTAAGTAAAAAGTAAAACTGCATTTTTATTTATTTTTTTGCTATAAATGAAACAATACTTATTGAATCACACAATTTCATAAAAGTAATAAAAAATAAAACATTTAATAGTGAGTTACTTTGTAGATAATGTGTTTAATCACATCATGGTTACTTAGTTATGTGCGTATGGATGGGAAATTTAGGAAAAAATATTTTTAAAATCCTTAATTATGAGATAAAAAGGGAAAATTGTGAGATAAAAAGTCCAAAATATGAGATAAGAAATGCACAATTATGAGAAAAAATGTAAAAATTATGTCATAAAATGGCACAAGGGAGATAAAAAGTCAGAATTATAAGGTAAAAAGTCAAAATTAAGAGATAAACAGTCCAAAATATGACATAAGAAATGCACAATTATGATAAAAAGCGACACAATTATGAGATGAAATAGCACAAGGGAGATAAAAAGTCATAATTATAAGATAAAAAGTCCAACATATGAGATAAGAAATGCACAATTATGAGAAAAAGAGTCAGAATTATGAGATAAAAAGTCAAAATAATGAGATAAAATAGCAAAAGGGAAATAAAAAAAGTCTTAATTATAAGATAAAAAGTCCAAAATATGAGATAAAAAATGCACAATTATGAGAAAAAGAGTCAAAATTATGAGGTAAAAAATCAAAATTATGAGATAAAATGTCCCATGAGAGATAAAAAGTCATAATTCTAAGATAAAAAGTCCAAAATATGAGATAAGAAATGCACAATTATGAGAAAAAGCGACACAATTATGAGATGAAATAGCACAAGGGAGATAAAAAAAGTCATAATTATAAGATAAAAAGTCCAAAATATGAGATAAAAAATGCACAATTATGAGAAAGAGTCAAAACTATGAGATAAAAAGTCAAAATTATGAGATAAAATGTCACATGAGCACAAATATAATACAGATATTAATGCAAAAATGTAGAGTAAAAGTAAAAAGCTGACAAAAAATAAATACTCCAGTAAAATACAGATACCTAAAAAGTAATGAAGTACTTTTACTTCGTTACTTTGCACCTCTGTCAGTGTTCCACAAATAGTTAAAGGCTCAATTATTCGACAATAGCAGGAAGTGTAACTGACTTTCACAGCAAATATTCATGTTTTTTTGACAGATACGAGAATCAAATGTTCTGTCGTTTTAGCAGGTGAACATGACCTGACAAAATGATTCCTTCAGAATGTTACAGACGATACATATTCATGCATACTATTTTGGAAGGACACCTTTCCTGCCTGATTTTAGTGATATTTACATTTAAACATTACACTACTGGTGTGGAAAAGTGAAAAAAAAAATGGAGATGATGCCTTTAATGTTATCTTTATGTTGTTTATGTTTAGAAAAAATTAATGAATTTAATATATAAAGTTAGCAGATAATTAATGTACTGTATAAAGTACTAATTACTAATTATACAGTATAATACTATGGTATAATATAGTATTTTTGATTGAAGCATCGCTCACATTTTGGTTTTCTTGCCTTGTTGGAATATTTTCCTCTTTTTTTTTTATAACTGATTAATTATTCTGCTGTAATTGCAAAACTAATTTGAAGGTTGAATAAATATTCAAATGTGCTATTTTGGAAGAGCATTGGACTTCAGTGGCATTTCATTTCAGATACTCTTTCTGATTTGACCTTTACCAAGATAAATATTACTTGTGTGGTTGTGGTAAATCTACCTTCAACACCAACGACTGTTTCTTTCTGTCTGAAGAACTGAAGAAAACAAGGCGATTTCTTAACATTTGTCATATATTCCTGATTTTACTGGATAAAGTGCAGAGGTGTTTAAAGTACTCACATTATGTACTGAAGTAGAAGTACAGTTATGTGAAAAAAATACGTAGAAGTACTGATTCAACTCCTTAATTGAAGTAAAAAAAAAAAGTACAATTTCACAATTATAATGAAGTACAAAAGTTAAAAATTTTTTATTTTTTTTTGCCATGAATGTAATAATATCAGAAAAGTTTCAAAAGTATCAAAATTAATCCCTTTAAAAGTGAGTTAGTGTGGAGAAATGGTTTTATAGTTACTCAGTTTTGTAAGTATGGGTAGGAAATTTAGGAACAATGAAAAAAAAAAAAGTCACAATTGAGATAAAAAAGTTGATTTTATAAAAAGTTATAAATACGAGATAGAAAAAGTGCATAAGTCCAAATTATGAGATAAAAAGTCAAAATTGTGAAAAAAAAAGTCAAAATTATCAAATAAGAAGCCAAAATTATTAGTTAAAAATGTCAAAAATTATGAGATAAGAAGTCAAAATTGTGAGATAACAGTCATATAACTATAATATATAAAGTCACAGTTGCTCTGAAGTGACTATTTTTGGTTCTGTCACATCTGTTTAGTTTGAAAAAGTAATGAGTTTATTCTGAGAATGTAAAGAGTATAAAGTACAGATATTTATGCGAAAATGTCGGGAGTAAAAGTAAAAAGTTGCCATAAAAATAAATACTCAAGTCAAATACAGATACCTAAAAAATCTACTTAAATACAGTAATAAAGTACTTTTACTCTGATAAAGTGTATATTTAGAATTGAAAAATCTGCATGATCAAACCAAACTAAAAGACACTTTTTAAACATGTTCATCAGTTTAGAATAAAGCTCAATATTCATCTCCACTGTTACCCATGAAGTTGGAGTAAATATTTTTCCTCTCAGGCTATAAAATGACTTTATTGATCGCACAGTTGGTAAATTGCTAATTAACTTGTGCCATGGAAATAGCTGGAGCATAACAGTGTTGCTAACATCTCCAAATCAGACCAATGTTAGCATGGATAGAGTCCTCCGCCCAAAGTGACAGCAGCTCATGGATCTCAACTTGTCTTTCTGGGGTTTAATGACAAACTTTTTAACCCTGAGATGAGAGATTTTCATTAAACCTGCTTTGTGAAACGGACCCCTGGTCATGTTATGGTTGATTACTCTACACCAGAGGTGTCAAACATGCGGCCCAGGGGCCAAAATCGGCCCGCCAATGGATCCAATCTGGCCCCTGGGATGAATTTGTGAAATGCAAAGATTACACAAAAGATATTAATAATTAAGGAAGTTAAAATCATTTGCACTACATTTTGATGCTACTGATACAACCATTACTGATGCTGTGTGTGTGTGTGTGTGTGTGTGTGTGTGTGTGTGTGTGTGTTGAATGCTTAGTGGCTGTACTCTAGTGTTTAGTATTTACTGTATTTATAATTTATGTACATTATTCTCTGTTGGTATATGTGTATGTATGTTTTGTTTTGATGTATGTAAGCTGACAGACACCTTAATTTCCCTCGGGATTAATAAAAGGACTCTACTCTACTCTACTCTACTCTACTCTACTCTACTCTACTCAAATATCCATTCAACCTAAAATGACAATAGGCAATTAAGAAAAACGCTAATTTTGCACTTTGTTTTAGTGTACAAAGGGGAAATAAATAAATACACGTACTAGCTTGTTACAAAAAAATGTGAATAACCTGAAATGTAGGTGGAATTTTTACGAATATTCTGAATGTTACTAAATGTGTGTATTTATCTTTAAGTTACGATGCACTTTAGTTTATCTTTAAGTGATAAACTAAAGTGTAATATTGTTAAAATTGCACTTACTTTTCTTAAGAAGGTTGTTTATATTATGTTTAAGTACAGATCGTAGATGTAAAAAAAAAAAAATATAGAGTTGATATTATTTATACATTTTTATTTCTATTACGTTACTTTGTACCATACGTATTAAGCGGAATGTGGCCCCTGAACTAAAATGAGTTTGACACCCCTGCTCTACACAGTCCTTCATATATTCTACTTTTTATCACAGCTCTGTTTCTACCTCAGAGGGTTTTAGAGGTGCGATAAAGGTGGAATCAAATGGTCCTTTGTTCTGGAATAAAGGTGACATATTTCTGTAACATATGTGCTGTGGAAAAGGGGCGACTGACTCATTGACGGTTGGTCAATGGTCACATAGGACCGCCATGTTTGTTTTTAACATCGCCCATCGTCTCTGATTCCCCAACGTTTCTGTTCAATGCCAACGTAGGTTTTGGTCCGCTAGTACTGTTTTTTTTGTCATGAATGTAAAAATACTTCAGAAAACAAAATCAGAAAAATTAAAAATTTATCTAAAATAAAGCCTTTAAAAGTGGGTTACTGTGTCGATAATGTTTTTGATCGAGTCACAGTTACTCAGTTTTGTGGATATGGGCAGAAAATGCAGGAAAAATGGGGGGAAAAAAGTCACAATTGAGATTAAAAGTCATGAGATTTGAAAAAAAAGTTATAAATGTGAGATAAAAAATGCATAATCTTGAGAAAAAAAGTCAAAATGATGAGATAAAAAAGTCAAAACTATGAGATAAAAAGTCAAAATGATGAGATAATAGTTATATAACTATAATATATAAAGTCACAGCGACTTATTTTTTCATACTGTCACATTCTCAGAATGTAAAAAGTATAAAGTACAGATATTTATACTAAAATTTAGGGAGTAAAAGGAAAAAGTTGTCAGAAAAATAAATACTGAAGTAAAGTACAGATACCGAAAAAATCTACTTAAGTACAGTAATGAAGTACTTTTACTTAGTTACTTTACACCTCTGCTGAAAACAAAATGATTACAACAGTGTAGATAGGACATATGGCCAAAATAAACCTTAAATGACATGAAATAAATGAAAATGATTAATACTTTACAGAAGTTTGCTTAAATGTGCCTTCCTTTTCTTCACATATAATTAAACATAAGCTACAGTAATGACATTAGTTCATCTTTAAACACTGATAATTGCTTATGTTTGAGTTCATAACGCTAGAAAACCAGCCACTGAAAATGACCTTAAACTAGAAATAAATGCCAAAGATTTAAGCAAGCTGTGCTTATTACAAACAACATGAACAGATTAAAATAAATAAAGAATAAATACAAACTAATTATCTTTCATTTGAGAGGATGCGTAAGTGGCTGTGATCCTCCTTCATCTGTTGGCACATTATGCACATCTTTGTTTTTGCTTATTAGTGAAATCCAGCTTCTCACTGATTAAATTATATCATTAAAACAAAGATAAATTTTGTTGAAGCTAAATTTGCTTTTTAATGAAAAACACACTTGATAAGATTATTATTTATTCTTTTTACAAAAAAAAACCCCCAAGACAGTTCAGACAAAAAAAAAAAGCTTTTTAACTTTCTTTAACCTATAAAGACTTAAACAGCCAGTGTTAACTAGAACCATCTAATGATCTGACATGTTTAATAACTTATGAACCAGTCAATATGTTGAAATAACTGTCAGTTCTTCATCTTTTTATGGTCATCAGATATGACCCAATTGGATCTTCAGAGGCTTCATAGTTACCATGGAAACACTGACATCTACATCGATTCACCAGTAAAACAAATGAAGTTGGGTCAATGTTAGTGGATGGAAACTCTTGGTTTATGTTCAATGATTTTATAGAAGAAGTCACTTTTCCTTCAGTTTATAATAAGGCAAAATTTTTATCTGATCTTTATCGGAAAATTACAAAAAATATTCACTCACCTGCCTTTAAACACACTTAGGTGATAGAGTTTAATATGACATTGCAGTGTTCTGCACCTGTGTGTGTGTGTGAGAGACTTTTTAATTCAATGGTGATAACTAGTTTTCGTATGAAATGTATGGTGTGGCATCACAGCAAGAAGGACGCTGGTTCTAATCCAGCACCAGACCTTTCTGTGTGGAGTTTGCATGTTCTCCCCCTACCATCCAAACACATGCACTGATAGGTTAATTAGTTAATCTAAATTGCCCATACAGTAGGTGTGAATGTGAGAGTGAATCTTTGTCCTGAGATGAACAGGTTGTACCCCACATACACCCATTGTAGCTTCATTAGGCCCCCTGGTGACCTCCGTGACCCTAGTGAGGATAAAGCAGGTTCAGATGTACGGTGTGGCAGCAAGGGCTTTGCCACAGGTAAACCTTACCAGTGGAAAGACTGTGTTTTACAAAAGCTTCAGCACCAAGAGATTTTGGACATTTCCATTCTCTCAAATTTGTGGGAACAGTTTGGGGATGGCCCCTTCTTGTTCCAACATTACTGTGCACCAGTGCGCAAAGTAAGGACCATAAATACATGGAACTGGACTGGACTGAAAACAGTCTTAAACTTTATTAGAGCAGAGACTGAGGGCGTATTCACACTGCACTCAGAAAATCCGGACTTTCGGACTTTCCAGGAAGGTTTGAACCTTATTGACAAGTGTGAATGCTCCCCCGAACCTTGGTCCGGACTAAAGACCGAGTCTTTGGTCCGAGCTGAGGACGTAGTCTTGGTCCGGACCAAGGTTCGCTGGTGCACAGTGTGAAAGGTCTGTTTTAGGAAAGTCCGGACTATCGGACCAATTATGTCACAGTCACGTGCGCGGAATCTAGTCAACGTCCAAGCACGAGTCCCGGCAATACATGGGGAGACGAGGAAACCAGGTATTTCATTGAAATTTGGTCGGATGATACTATAAAGACTGAATTAGAAAATACTCCTAAAACTAGTAACTGGGTCCATTTCCTGCAACAGTGTAGCGCGCTCATCTACTAACCAATCAGGGTACACGCATTGACGACATGACGTTCTAAAGTCCGTTGGTCCACTTGATTCAATACAGTGTGAATGAAGACTGTAAATAAAGTCTGGATTATAAGTGCAATGTGAAAAGGCAAAAAAAAGGTTCTGGTCCGAACCTTGGTCCGGACTTTACTATGTGAACACGCCCTGAGAGGCAGGGCTAAGGTTAGGGTTCGAGCCAGGAATTTTGTGATCTCACTAAGGCTTCTGGAAGGAATGGTGTCCAGAAACATGTCCATAAAAACACTCCTAAACATTGTGGACAACCTTCTGAAGAGTTGAAGCTGTTACAACTGCATCATATTATTAAACCCTATGGATTAAAAACGACATGTCAAGTGTCATGTGACTTTATGCAGGTGAGTGAATACTTTTGGCATCATAGTGTAGTTTTTCATTGGATTTGTCTGATACACAGGTATTAAATTTAGTCTTACTTCTCTGGAATCGAGTGCAGCAAAAGGCACCCAGCGTCCCCAACAGGATGGAAAGAGCGAGGAAAGCACCCACCGCCACGCCGATGATGACAGCCAGCCTCAGAGTCTCTGGACAAACACAACAAGACAGTTGAGGACTCCCTCCTTTTGTTTTGCTCTTTCACACACACACACAGTAATGCACCAACACACATTTATTTTTATTATTTATGAGGCTGCTGTTTACTCTTTATAGGCTAAGAACTATTACCATCAACACACAGGCCTCTGCCAAGCCTTTCTTCGATATGATTCTGTGGATCTCATGATAGGAGCTCTGGAAAGGTTCCAGCTGGAAATTGTACGTCCCTAAGTGGGTTTGACAGGCTGGTCAGGAAACATAATTCAAGCGAAGCGCTTTAAAAAGGCAGCTTATAGTTTGACCTTCTAAGATTTGGAAGTGGTGTTAAAAATAAGCTCAGTCCAGCTGTTCGCTAGAAATGTCTTTTTTTAGGAACAGCAGCTTTTAGAAAGTTATTTTAGTCTTAAAAGACAAGAAAATAAAGCACCGATATGTGAAATACATAAAATCTTTAACTCTTATGCTATTTGAATGTAGCACAAAAACGACTCTCTTGAATTTCTGATCACACCCAACAGAATTTATGCCCTTCACAGATAAAACAGAGTGACCTTTACCTGATAAAAAAGCTTTAACTCTGAGCTATTGAACTGATTCTGCAATAATCTCACACTCATTTCTACCAGGAATGAGACAGACCTCATTCAGCGTCTATTAGCACATAACCTATAAAGTACACACAATCCTACATGCATAACATATTCATGCTGTTATTACTATGACGTTTCTGGCAGTTTTTTTTTTTTTTTAATAAACTGAGCTCTAAAATGAATGATTATTAGCCAACTTCCAAATGTGATGCTTTCTCTGCACCACTGAGTGTGCTCTGGAAACAATTACTTTTCTCTGAGTGATAATTTGTACATGCTAATTAACATGAGCTACGTTGACAGATCTGGTAACTTATGTCAAAGTCGTTCACCTCATTTGTTCAGATACTTGCAACATTCACGCTAACATTTACTTGACAAGCAACCTTTCGGAAAGCTGAGAATAATGACTCCACTCTCCCAAGAAATGATACCTGTGGTCATTTATTAAAGGAGCACTCCACCCATTCATTCGACAAATGAAGGTCAAGTCACTCAGCTTGTAAAAACAGATATAAAATGTCTCCTGTGGCCCCGGTGAGAGAGAGATTTCTGAAAAATGACCTGTGCGACGTCAAAAGGGTTATTTCAGCTTCAACTGTTTAACTAAAAGCTTGTGCTGACTTATCAGATTAAAAGATGTGGGAAATAAATAAAAAAAAAAAAAAAAAAAAAAAAAAAAAAAGACACAGAGTTGATTTAATACATGATACAGCAGTGTTGCATCATGGGAAATGTCTGCTCTGTCATCTTCTGAACTGATACAAGGACGTATCAGATAAACAAATCAGATTGGAGGACTTGGTGCAAAAAAATTGTGGCAGTGACAAATGAGATCGCTGGTTATTTTAATATACGACATTAGACACCACTTTTATGCAAACAAACTTACAAAAAAAAAAAGAAAAAAAGTCAGTTTTAAAAAGCGTTTATTGGTTTATTACCAAGTGCCTCAGGGTATAACTGAAGTAAATATCAACATTGAATTGAGTCATTTGACTGAAGCACTTCATTAATTTGTCAAGAAATATGAATAAAAATTGGTTGCAATAGGCTATATTAATTATTGAGGTTACATTCTAAGAGTATAAGAGTATAGTCTTATTATTTATTATAACAATTAAATATTATTTCAGTATCAGTATCTCTTTGTTCTTTCTCTTTTCCCCGCACACATTAAAATATATAACATCAAATCAGTGTAAAGTGCAAACACATAAGGTATTGTTCTTCACGTAGGACTAAACTATAAACATGGAGGTGGGAGTCTGGAAGTTGTACTGGTTATTCTAGGGGATAATGACAAACCCACGTTGCCAAAATTATATCAGTCCAGAATCTAAATAAAACTGAAGATTCACTGAGTTTTTTGGTTCTACTTTCTTTCCACTGCTGCAACAGTAAATGTAGTGGCTAAAAATAATTTAATATTGTTAGTGCCTGGCCTTCCAGCAGGTCCATGTGGGCCTCAGAAGGGTTGCATTTGGGCTACATATTAGGTTCCCATGGTTTGTTCGCAGTATCCATGGTAACCCTAACATGTGTTTGCCCATATTTGAATTAGAATTTCATTTATTATGGCCTGTGTACAATTAAAAAATAAATGTTGCCATTTAATGCATTGCACCAGAGTTAGTCTCAGGCTAATTTACATATGTGGTCCCGATCAGAATCACAATCTCTTTCTAAATGGAGGTAGAGCTCTCAGGTTAATCCAAGTATTTACAGAAAGACAACAAATGTTAGTAAAAAAACAAAAAACAAAACAAATATCAGTAATTTAATTTACATACAACAATAAAAAGTATTGCAAAGTAAGGTATTTGTAAAACAAAATGGCAGTGGAAAAATGATTAGAAATAGAGCAAATGCCATAAAAGGATAATATAAAAAAAATAGTGGGGTCACCATGGAAACTACCAACAAACCCACATGGGACCCTTGTTACAGTATAAAGCCTAAATGTAACCCTTCTGGGGCCCATATGGACATGCTCTCTGGTTGTCTGCAATGTGTCTAACCATTGTTATTATCTGAAAAAACCTCAGTGATGTACAGACTACTATGGGGATGTAGGACAAAGTGAGGAGTGTTTAATGTCGCTTTAATTGGTGTCTAAATAGGCAAGCATAAAAAAAATGAACTTGAACACAAAGCACCAGCAGGTTTCAATCAGGCTCATCCAGCTCATTAGGACCAACATTTGTCTCCGTGAGGCTTTAATCACAAAGTAATGAGGGCCGTGAGGGTCTTTGTGTTTCTTTGCCTAATCTATTGCTGTTGTCACCTTGTTCTTTGAGGCGGATGATCTCGGTGTCGGAGCCAAAACTGTTCCACGCAGTGCAGTTGTAAATAGTCTGGAAATCAGCAGGGACGATGTTACTCATGGTCAGCGTGGAGATCACTCCTTCATCGGTGCTCACTGTTTCTACTGTGTAGCGTCCTGACGTCCCCGACTCCAGCACCG
This sequence comes from Siphamia tubifer, assembly GCA_020466265.1. Lineage (NCBI taxonomy): Eukaryota > Metazoa > Chordata > Actinopteri > Kurtiformes > Apogonidae > Siphamia > Siphamia tubifer. Next base: position 9,629,155 of record CM035796.1, read on the forward strand.
TCTCCTTCCAGGACCAGGCCTGTGGATCACCAAGCACTCGTCAAACTCTGAACAAGGACTGAAGCACAGTCCATCCACACATTAGCTGGAGTTCAGTGTGAAGCATCTACTTGAAGAGTTTCCAAAACCATGTTACAAATTCGGAATTTCATTGTTATGTCTTCCTGTCTTCCTGTTTTTCTGTCATTGTTAGTGCCTGGGCTTTTATTTTGTGTCGTTGGTTCATGTTCACTTTGTCTCGTTTTACTTCCTGTCACTGGTGTTCCCTGCCCATTAATTTATCCTCATGTGTTCCACCTGTTGTGTGTACTACATAAGTTCCTCTTATCTCATTGTCCAGTGCGAGTTTGTCAGCCTTCATGCGTTTAAATATGTTTATTAAGCTTCTTCTTGTTCAAGTCATACTTGTGAGTGACTTGTTTCTGCTCGATGGTATCTGTCTGTTGTCTGTACCTTGTCTTATTTGGTGCATTGTTTATGTCACATGTTACCAAAACTTTAGACAATAGATCTAGAATATTAGCCTAGCTGCGCTATTATGTATTCATTACATGTATAGGTCTAGGAATGCTTCATAGGCAGGGGAGGTGGGCTAAATGGTTGTCTTTTAAATCCTCTGTATGCAATACGACGTTACTACAACCAATCAGTCTAATCTTTAGGATGTCATAATTACACACCGGAAAGTTCACAGAGGAGACTGAGGAAAGTTATGAATAATTTTTTAAAAATTCGGGATTATGGAACGTAATGACTGTTGCTGCTTCTGTGAAGAGGATTTAAAGATGGCTGACATTTTCTCACATTCTTCACTCAACTGTGATAAAAGGAAATGACCACCTGTTGTTCTTCTTCTATGGTTGCTTCTTTGTTACGCCCCTCGGACTCTGTTTTTTTTTCTTCTTTTTTTCGGACTCTATAAGTCACCGCGATTCGTCGGCAAGTCTCAGGGCGGCTAGGCAACTAGAAAATATTATTTCAATGAATCTTACCATGATAATTTTCACTTGCTCCACTGGCAGATTTTTAATTTAATTTAATTTTTTTCTAATAATGGATGAATTTAAGTGTAGAAAAATGCAAGCGTGTTCCACCAATCAGTATTCGTCAGCCCTGCCCCAAAGAATTGAGGGGGAATCTCCCACCAATTTTTCTTTTACTCAGCAAGTTTTGATGGAAGCTTCCTTTTGTGGAAAATGCACAACAGAAAAGCATTCAGTCACAAAGAAAAACAACGCATGCGGATGTACACTGATGTAGAAATGTTGGTAACAAACAAATGTGTAAACAAATCATGCCAGGGACAACAAATCCCGCCCCCTCACTAATGGACTGGAATGACTGACATCTCTCACCTATCCATGTTTCTTTAAATTTCAGAACACGGACAGCATCGACTCCCCATAAATGTGCCTACACAACACATTAAGAGATAATTCATGCTGCCCACGGTGGGCAGCATGAATTAGCTCTTAATGTCTTCTAATTATCCCTTAATGTGAAGAAATCAAACTTCCTCAATTTTACAGGCTAAAGTAGGAAGTAGCTCGACTGCACTAATTATTGATGCATAGAAAATCTCACTGGTGCAGTCCAACGAACACCCCGCTGTCTTAATTGGTATAAAGTTTAACTGCTGAGATTAAAACTCATTTAGGTTTTTGAAAAGTCACAGAATCTCTTGGCATATGATCTGGAAGTATTAAAAAATGAATTTCAAGTGCTGCTGAGAAGACACTCGACTGTGAGGACTTGGAAAAAAAAAGTGTTTGTTGTTATTCAGCTAAATACAAGAATCTTCTTTCTAAGTGCAATGTCAAAATATTGGCATTGTTTAAAGTCCCCAAAACTCTTTTTATTTGATTACATTTGACTAATGAGATGCACATCGACCCAGCATCCCCAACAGGAGAATGAATTAACAAATGGAAGCAGGGCTGCAGATACTCACGATGCGGTCCGGAGGGGGGGTACTGCGGATGAAGCACTTGATCTGACCCTTCTCTCCATAGAGCGCCTGCTGGGTCTGGGTGCTAGAGATAGTGGGAGGACCTGTGGAAGCGCAGCCAAGGCAGAAACACTCAATCATCACAATAAAAAACTTGGCTATACATCTTCCTGGCGATCGCAGCACATGCATTAACTGTTCTGAGAGGGGCAGCGCCAAGGGCAGAGCCATGCTCAGGTCCCATTAACAGTAAAACCTCAGAGACATTATTTATTTGCTGGTTTTAATTGGTTTTGCTCAGGTTTGATGCAGGGCTGTGGTGCAGGATAAACCAGCCTAAATTCAATTTACCTATGAGATAGGGTTTAGTCATCTTTATAGGACTCTGTGGGATTTTCTGATGTAAATCTGCAATATGGATCACATTAACTGAACTAACGGGCCCACAGCAAGTTATATAGCCTATGGGAATATTATAGAAGTAAAAAACAAACAAACATGGGTGTATCTATGGGGTTAAATATTACAACCATTCAAACACAAGGAGTCTAATACAACAACACAAGACACAAAGAAGGACTGATGGGAAACCACTTTAGATCACAGCAGGTTACCATGGAGATGCTGAAGAAACCCAGCATCCAGCACGATCAACTAAGGCTCACTATAGTTTGCTACAAAGAAAACAAACTAAGAATAAAAATAATTAAAGTCCATTCCTTTGCAGGTTTATTACAAAGGGCTGCTAGTTTTATGCAGCTCTAAATGCAGGCTGTCAGAAAGACATGCAGAGGGTTTTACTGGAGAAACACCACAGTTGTCAAGTGATTAAAATGTTGAAAATATCCGCAGTTAACCCCAGCAATTAATCACTTTTTCACAATGACTAGATATGAAAATGTTAGAGTCAAAGATTTTATGGGGAATCAACACAAATAAAACACGTGGGTCGAGGCACATCAAACCCCAGCCCTCGTATTATTGTATCTTATTTTGAAATTGGTCCAGCTGATGTCATCATGTCAATGCATGTGCTCGTGTTAGCATATCATTTTCTGCTAAGTTTGAAGTAAACTGAAACAAATTTATATTTGTATAGATATTTGAAATTTCACTCATTTTAAGTATATTAGAAAAATAAAGATGTTTAAAAATCCTAAAAACACGTTTACTACTAGTATTACTACTACTACTACTACTAAAACTACTGCTACCACTGCTACTACTACAACTACTACTACTACTGCTACTACTGCTACCACTGTTACTACTACTACTACTATGACTACTGCTACTACTACTGCTACAACTACTACTGCTACTACTACTGCTAGTACTACTGCTACTACTACGACTACTGCTACCACTGTTACTACTACAACTACTACTACTACTGCTACTACTACTACTACTACTGCTACTACTGCTACCACTGTTACTACTACTACGATTACTGCTACTACTACTGCTACAACTACTACTGCTACTACTACTGCTAGTACTACTGCTACTACTACTACTACTGCTACCACTGTTACTGCTACTACTACTACTACGACTACTGCTACAACTGCTACTGCTATTACTGCTACTACTACTACTGCTTTTTTTCAGTAAGTTGTTTGTACATAGAAAAGCTTTTTTGTTTACATATACATTTATATTTAAATCAATATTTAAAAAAATCTTGTTTGCAGCTTTTGGCTGGTATGCATTGCAGGTATGACAATACCTTTGATTTTGTATAACTGCATGTGATGAATCTACTTTAAATAAATACTGTCTAATCTTATTAAGATTAGACAGAAAAAAACCAAACTGATTTCTATGTAGGTTTTAATGGAAATCTATACTTTTAATATTCTTGTTTGCCGCTGTTGCCCCTCCCCCATGTTACTAATGGAAATGTATGAAAATACCTTTGATTGGGTTTTGTACTATGTACAACTGCATTATATCTAATTAAATAATTAATCAACCTTAAATAAATCTTGTCTAATCTTATTAAATATTTAAAAAAATATGAGGGTACTATTTATAGAACTGATTTCCATGTAGGTTTTAATGGTAATAATGTGAGGGGGGGGGGGGTTAAAAAGGGAGCGACTGCTACTGCTACTGCTGGTAAAATATTTTGTACGTGAATAAAATAACTTATATCTATGCGAATGTTACAGTGACACATATATCTGAAAGGGTTATTGCAATTCCCATCAGGCATTTCACCTACATGTATTATGTGTTTGTAATATGAACTGCACAGTGTGGGGGCTGTGATATCTCCTGTCAGAGCATGAATAGACTAGTACTTAACTTTCAGTGTGAAGCGATGACATGTGCGAGGTCACTTCTTTCAGTCTTTACTTAATAAAAGTCTTCTTTTCACACATATGTACAAATATTTCCTGGGTCACTTCACAGTCCAGCACTGGGTAGGTGGAGGTTTTGCATACAAACCAGAGAGGTGAGACCCCAGAGATGGACAGAAGGGAAAGGGAAAGGATTCGGGATCATATAAAGAGTTTTAAAAGCTACGGGGGTGGTCATCGCTGTTGTTGGAATGGTAATAAATCTCCAGCGTGTGTTGTTTGGATCGGACTGAACTGCTCTGACATCCAGCTCGGGCGCCGTCACATGCTGTACACACAGTGACAGCCCTGACACTCAAGAGGCTCCCCCAAATTGAGTAACTGCTGACCATGAGAAATCAAATATTTCCTTTTCTCCTTTCAAATGCACACCATTTTTCTTCGGAGAGCCCCCGAGGCCCAGCCTGCCACTGTTCACAGAAACAAAGCACATCAGTGGAATAAAGAAATAGCCCAGTCATGGAGCCACAAACAGGGGAAAACATTCATAATTAAATTTTTTTTTTTGGATAGTTTTTGTCATCAATTTACTTTTTGTGTCTAGAAAAAGCTGCATTTTCTAGTTACATCATCCGCATCTAGAGAAAATTAAATTAAATTACATTAAATTGTATATAATTTTGGAATAACAGTACACAAGGTGGTGTAAATTGGTCATTAAACAATAACTTAATGTTTTGCTAAGAACAGAACTGTTCTTTTTACAATAGTACTATAAAAACGTAAGTACTACATTTTCTTCTCTCTCTCACTTTGAATGAAGGTACGTATGTAATATAACGCAATCCAATGTTTCAAGTTACACACAACAATCTATTTAATGTGTAATACTGAGACACTTGGGTGGGGATAAACATTAAACATTTGTATCATTGTATAACAGACTATGTAAAAATGCTATGCTAATGCTAATATGCTAAAATCATCAGAATGTGTTGTAAGTGGAGGCTTTGTATAAGCCTGTTGAGTGACTGTACTGTCTGACTTTTTTAATGACTTCTGTGATTGTATGCTTTAGTAAATAAATAAATAAAATAAAATAAATAAACTGTATCAGTCGTGGCCTCTAAAAAAACAACAAAAAAAAAAAACTTTTCCTCAGACTTGGCTAACCTTGATGCCTCTGTTTTGTTTTGTTGTTTCTTCAAGTACAATCTGAGCTTCTACCACTAACATTTTAATTGCTTTTTAATGTCACTGGAATCAAAAGATGTGACACTTAAGTCACAATTCCCAATCTGAATCACGGCGTCCTCCCCAACTTTCAAACGGTAGTGAGACAAGAAGACATTTTTCCACCACATGACCTTAAAATGTCTTTCGAGTAAACAGCTGTCCATTTATTTTCCTCTTGTTGATTAATTCAAAAGGGCGGGTATAATTTTTCATTGAACTGCGACCATCAGTCACAGCGTAGAGATAAAGGTGAGCGTTCCGCCGTTAGAAAAACCAACCTTACGCTGCCAATATTAACTTTCAGTGACGGCTGTGTGGGAGATTTTCAGCAGACGACTTTCTTTAAAGTTCATTTTCATACCACACTATTCCTCCATGTTGAACAGTGATGTTATTCACCAAAGACACAATCGCTTGGAGTTTTTTCCTCATCTGAACCAAGGGTATAGAGAATAGAAGAGGCTGAAAACTGCACAGTTTCTAAAGTCTCCTAAGGAAAATTTGTCACTTGTGATTTTGGGCTATGTGAATATAATATACCCTTTTTTTCCCCTCTTTTTCTAGTCAAGCATTGTTAAATTTATCAGTTTTATTCGTGATTTTCTCACTATTTGGTAAGGTTTTTGAAACGCCTCGAGCCATTTTAATATTTTGCCTCCTCAGAAAACCAATTAGCGATGTATCTCACAACTTTTTGGGGCAGATTTCAGCTTGTCTTTTTTTTAACAGGAGTAACAAACTGTGCTTCTCAGTGAATGTGTCTCTGCATCGACTCTGTTCACTGACTGATGGAAAGCAGCAGTGCATTTAGTTGACCAATTAGTAGCCAGATAGATGTGGGAGTGAGCGGTCAATGTATGCACTGAGCACTGATCAGTTCTTTTCTTAATTATCAGTGACTATTTCATTTTTTTTGAGTTTCATATAAATACATAAATATTACAGGTACATGTACTTTCAGTTTTTTTTTTTCTTTCCAAAATAGACAGTATTTTAAATAACTAGGGATGTGCCATATGATGGTATTACTGGTGATTGTGAAACAATTTCAAACAAAAAAATCTGTTGACTTACATTTGTGTGCTGATTAAAAGTAAAACTGACATGCTTCCAAAATTGCAGTCAGTTTTTCTCTAGTATGTCAAGTTTCTTACCCTCAGTTGATTAGCTATAGTCAGACTTACCAGCTGATTCTGATTGGACTCATTGACAGCTATGTGGAAACTTGTTTGTGCAGTTACCATGGAGACAGTGTGGTGACGGATGTGTGCAGCTCCCAATAGGTCACTACTATTAATATTTGCAAACAGAAAGTTAGCATAGTAGGAATTAAGAAGATTTATGCTGGTTTTTCTCTTAACTTTGTAACCATGGGCATGTTCTATTTTGTTTTATGTTGTTTTTTGGTTTTTTTTTTTAGTTGTCAAAGGTTGTAACTATTCTATTTTAGTGTCTTATTTACACAGTTATGTATTTCCTTTGTTCCAGATCATTTATACTCCTGCTATGTCATACACCCTGAATCCTTTTGCTATATTTGTGATAGTTTCACCAACCCATTAACCCAAGTCAGAGGGAAAACATCAGCACATTTGTCAAAGAAATATATTTTGCACGTTTTAAAGTCAGTGGCCAAGCAATGTTTAGTATTTTTCCTATTTTTCATATATATATATATATATATATATATATATATATATATATATATATATATATATATATATATATATATATAAACAGCTGTCAGACCTAACTCAACAAAAACCGTGTTCCCCAGTGTAATATGATGTATTCAACAGCTCTGGATGTAGTCATTTTCATATATCTGTATGTATTGGGTGGTGCAGTGGTTAGCACTGACAGAAGGACCCAGGTTCGGGTCCAGCACCAGACCTTTCTGTGTGGAGTTTGCATGTTCTCCCCATGTCTGCGTGGGGGTCCTCCCACCAAACACATGCACTGATAGGTTAATTGGTTAATTTAAAATGCCCATAGGTGTGAATGTGATTGTCTATATATGTTCAGCCCTGAGATGGACTGGAGACTCATACAGGGTGTACCCCGCCTTCACCCACTGTAGCTGGATTAAGCCCCCAGTGACCCCCGCGAGGCAAATTTATTTGTATTGCACATTTTGTGTACAGGAAAATTCAAGGGGTTTTATAAAGAGCTATGTATAGTATTTTTCATATATTGTTTCAGAAAACAGGGAACATATATATATATATATATATATATATATATATATATATATATATATATATATATTAAAATGATGAAATAGACAATTAAAAATAAATAATGATTAAAAGACCATTAGAATATGAGACATAAAAAGATTGAAAAAAACAATTAAGAATTAAAGTAAACGCTCCAGTAAATACAGTAGTACCACGACCCTAGTGAGGATAAAGTGGGTTTAGACGACGACACCAGATGGGTTCATATTTCACTTATCGTCTGTATTTTCTCCCTCAGTCCTGTAGGAGAACTGTGTTTCTATTGCTTTTTTTTTTTTTTTTATAGGAAGCTGCTGTGGCACCAGATGAACTGCCTTTTAAAAATGTCTCTGAATGCAGCAGCTGAGCTTCTGTCTGCTCCTGTCAACTCCCAACAGAGGAGCCTGTCTTCATGGTGTCCCGCCTTACATACATTCATGTTAATGGTGGTATTTTTATGTTGTAAATAGTAATTTTGAGAAACAGTAATTTTCTGGTAGGGAAGGGTGCCTCTTTTATTTTCATGTTTTTCTTCTGTTTTAGTTTTAGGGTGTTGAAGTTAATAATTGTATGTTATTTCCTGAATTACTTTTGGACATAAGAAGTTTAGTTTGACTTTAACCCTTTGTCATACTGGTCACTACAGTGGACACATCTTCTACAGTTGTTCTCTTGTATATTCATGGGTTTTGTTGTTTTAGTTCCATATCAGTCAGTTCATATCATTACTGTAACTTAATACCTGATCTATACTAACATGTTTAACTGTAAATCAATTGCTTGTTGTTATTAGACTGTAAATAACAGTCTCTTCTTAAACAAAAAACTGCATTAAAATTATTTTATTTCATAGTGTTCTGATTTTAAAGACACGTTTCTTTGCTTCAAAGCTTAAACACATGTTGTCCAGCTGAGGGGACATTTTTTTGTAAATAGATTAATTAATAATATTTCAATCACATTGCTTTTTCATGCCTAAAGAGGAATAAAAACACTTGGGAAAAAAATATTGATGAAAGTTCTCATACAGTAATTCATGCATCGAAAGATTAAAGAGACTTTTAGTTGTTATTTTGGAATGAGCCTTCCCTGATCCTTTTTTGATTTTTTAAAAAATTAATATTTAGACTGTAATTAAATTTGTAGTCTAGTACTTAGGACTTGTGAGGGGACAAGGAGTTCACATTATGTGTGTCCAGGTTAAACCTCATGTCATGGCTGACAGCGAAATGGACAAGTAGCTTCTTAAAAACAACTCCACTTCCACTGGTTTAGCAAAGTGCAAACAACAGTGATTTGCAAAATCTGCACGTCAGATGGCAACACTACGAACCTGTTCAATCACCTGAAGAGACAACTTCCTAAACAGTATGAGATCAGCCACACCTCAGACAAAAGCAACACTTTAACATTCGCATTTAGTAAAGATACTCTGTATGAGAGGAGGAGGAAACAGTGGAAACAGGAAACACAACCAATTTTTCAATTATGCAAATTAGTCTCAAAGATCAATGTAAACCACAGGTGTCAATTTGTGGTGGTTGTGGGTCGGTGTCCTGCGTGATTTAAATATTTCCCTCTTCCATGTGATTCAGTTTAACCCTTTAACGTTTACACTCTGTACATTTGTATTCTACAAAGTTTACTCTTTATTTTTTAATATTTAAATTTGAAGTGCACCTTAAGGAAGAACCGGAAATACAATTTCGTTGTTCTGTAAACATGTTTATTGTAACAATGACAATAAAGGAAGTCTAAGTCTAAGTCTAAGTCTCTAAGAACTAACAAAATAATTGGTAACATTGAGCAAAGTAAGACCCAAATGGCAGAAAATCAAAGAAAAATACTAAAATAAAAATAAACAAAATGTAGAAAAATAAACAAAATGAGCAACAAAAACTAAGAAATATTTATAAAATTACAAATAATGTGGAAAATTTTGAAAAAAAAACATTACGTAAGAAGAAAACTAGTATTGAAATTTGGTCCCAGCAATTTTAATTTGGCCTTTAAAAATGTTTAAATAAAATGAAAAAAAAAAAAATCCTGCTTTTTGGCACTCTTTCCATGCACAAAACTAAAAGGAAAACAGTTTAATTAACTAAATCATCCATTCAGGATGCAACAGTGCTGACACTTAAAGAGTTAATAATCAGCTCCTCATCAGACTGATAATGATGCAATAGCCTCCAGGTGTAATGGAAGAGGGAAACATCTAAAACATGCAGGACACCGACCCTCGAGGACCACAGTTTGACACCCCTGTTTTTAGACATTTCTCTCTTCCATCAGCCCTGGAAGTCATTGCATCATCTACTGCAGAGCTGGATGATGAGCTGATCATTAATTGAACCATGTGTGATCGAAGAGGGAAACATTAAAAGATGCAGGACATGGCCCTGAGGGACCCCTGAGTAAGGACTCCTGATAAGATACTATTTTTTTCAGGTCAGTTCAGTTTTATTTCGAGCACAATAATCATCAAAACATCATTGAAAATGGTCAACTATTTTTATTTCTTATACTCGAAAAGGAGTGGGAAGAAGTGAAACTTATACTCCCACCCCCTTTTACAAAGTAAAATCCAAATAGATACTGCATTAACAAACAATATACTTTTTGTATGTCCTTTATATCATGACCATAAATAACCATTTATATACACATTATTTATAATTCACCTCATACAATCTGATATGATCAATTAAAGTACTAGCATTAATTAGTAATGAAAGTACATTCACTTTCACTACAACTCAGTTACAATAATTAATAGATATGATCCATAGATAAATATATAGATCCTAACCATGATAGTTTTTTGCAATATAAGATTTATTTACCTGTTTTTCTACCTTATAACTAAATATTCACTTATTCAGATAATATTCTATGTTTTGTTATTATACTAGTTTTATACACCCTTTTGAATAAACAAATTGAAGATGACTTTTTTAGATTCTGATCCAGATTATTCCACAGATGTACCCCCCCCCCCCCAACAGAGATACCGACAGAGACTTTTTGAATTAGTTCAAGACTTCATTTTCCTATAAATTTCAGTTCCTCTTAAGTTATAATCACTAATTCTCAGCTGAAACATCTTTCATCACAATTTTATTTAATTTTTTTAAATGATATAATATTTTTCACCTACCCTTATGAACATTTTCACATTGTTAGTGAAAATGGATATTGCTCTAATATTCATGTTAAATGCAGCCCAACATACTGTATTAAAACAGGTATTTTTAAGTTAAGTTTTCCACTAACACTGTAAAAAAAAATGCAGCCTCTAATAATTACCATTGAACACAATGTAATATTATAGATTTTACTGTGAAACTCTAGCTTTTTACATTTTTAAGTGTCAATTTTGATTCAAACTAAACATAAACATAAATCAAACGTTTTGGTTGCTCTCAAAACATTTAAAAAAAAAAAGAGATCAGTAGGTAATATTTTTTATTTTGAGTCAAACATGAATTGCACATTGGGTCAAATGGAGTATTATGGTTTATGTTAAAAATTAAATATTTTAATTTAGATTATGTGAAGTCAAATATTTTACATGTGACACAACGGACATCATTTTTAAAACTTTGAACTCGGCTACACTTTTTTTTTACAGTGTATGTGAACACTGTAAGAAAACTCAGAAAACTCAGATTTTCGGTATTTATGTCTGTAAACATATTTCGTGTGACCATCTCTGCTGGAGGTGTTCTTTATTTTTACTCCAGCTGATTTCACACATGTTCAGGTAAACACTTGTAAATCCAGAAAATTCAGAATACGAAAGTTAAATATCGTGTTTAAATGCAGATTCAGAACAATAGTGGGATACTTGTTTACATGTATAAAAAGAAGAGCATATGTTCTTTGGCTTAAAAACTCAAGTTTATACCAGTTTTTAGTTGTTAGATTAAAAAACAAAACAAAAAAACCCCTGCAAACTGTGTCTAAGTTACATCTATTTTCCTGTTTTAATCCTAAAGAAACACAAGCAGCTGGTTTAACTATAATATCTGGCTTCACTTTACTGTAGTGGCACAAACCAGCAGCAAATTGTCAGAATATTAAGCTATAGTTTGGACAAAAATTACATTTTTGCAAGTTTTATTACTTCAGTTTTTCCCCCTTGTGTTTCTAAAGCAGAATGAAGAACAATTCTACTTTTTTATTTATTTATTTTTACAATAAATAACATTTATGCGATTAGTCTATTTACATTCCTGCCAGAACCTTTGTCTGATTACTGCTTCCTGTCATATGAATTATTTAACCCTTTAACTCCTGAGACTTAATAAGCTATTCCACAGTAAAAAAAATAAAATAAGGTAAAATAAGCCAAAAAAATGAACAAAAACTGCCAAAGAGATCAGTAAAATGAACAAAAATGAATATTAAACTAACAAAATAATATTTAACATGACACTAACAGAACACAATTGAAGAAAAATAATAAAATAAATAAAATAAACAAATAAATAAACCGTAGACAAAACAAACATTAAATAAGCAACAACATCACTAACACAAAAAAAGGCAACCCCCTCCAAAAAAAACAAAAAAACCCCTAAAATGAAGTTAAAAGTTGTAATTTGTTTCCAGTCGTTTTAGTTTGGGCTTTTTCTTTTTCTAAATCAGTTGCTTTTCGACACCTACATAAACAAAATTATCAGTAAAATAACACAAAAAACCCTTGAATTATTCTGAATTTTTAAACTAAACCATCCATTCAGAATGTGTCAGCGCTGACACATCAGGGGTTAAAGAGTTGAAGACACCCCCCCACCCCCCTTTTTTTTTTTTTTTTAGCCATGGGTCTGTTATAAACGTTCCTTACACTGTTGAAGTTCAGAACAGAGTAGAGTAGAGAGAGTAGAGAGTAGAGTAGAGAGTTAACCTATTCCATAGTAAAAAAAAATAAAATAAGGTAAAATAAGGAACAAAATTAACAAAAACTGTCAAAGTCATCATTAAAATGAACAAAATAATATGTAACATGAACAAAGTAAGACACTAACAGAACACAATTGAAGAAAAATAATAAAATAAATAAACCAAAGAGAAAATAAACAAAAATAAGCGACAACATCAATAGAAACTACTGTAATAAATATTCACAAAATAACAAATAACACGAAAAAATGACCCCCCTCCAAAAAACAAAAACAAAATTAAGTTAAAAACAAAAGGAATAAATGACTAATATTGTTATTTGATTCCAGTAGTTTTAGTTTGACCTTTTTCTTTTTGTAAATCACTTGCTTTTTGACACCTGTACATCAGTTACATGAACAAAATTATCAGTAAAATAACACAAAAAAACCCTTGAATTATTCCTATTATTCTGAAAACTAAACCATCCCTTCAGAATGTGTCAGTGCTGACACATCAGGGGTTAAACGGTTAAAGAACCCCCCCCCCCCCCCCCCCATTTTTTTTTTTTTTTTTTTTTTTTAGCATTTCTAAATCCTGCTGTAGCCATGGGTCTGTTATAAAAGTTCCTTACACTGTTGAAGTTCAGAGCAGGATCAACTGTAGAGACTTTGTGCCATTCACATTCAGTGCATGATAGGCCATTGTACTTACCATTCACTGTGAGCGACACCTCCTTTTCGCCGGCGCCCACTCTAGGGACCACAGCCCGACACACGTACTTCCCAGCATCCTCCTGCTTTACTGCTTTCAGTGTCAGAGTGTTCTTGTTGCTAAGCACCTGTGTTGTGAAGGAATCCGTTTCAAAGGTCGAAGGAGACACGACTCATTTCTATCGAGTTGAACACAAATTATAGTGACACAAAAGGATAGCGGCGTTCACAGGCGATACAACCGCCGACGAAAATTTGTAAGAGATGTTACACAGAGTCTGCAGAGTGAAAAGGGTGAGTACAATTTGTTTTTTCCCCCACTTCTTATCTTCAAAATTTACGTGTCAATTTATTCAAAGCACGTAAAAGTTTTCATTGTGAGCGCTCTTTCACCTATACTTTATTCATGCTTCTTTGTTTTGTTTTTTTGTTTCTTTGGGGATAGTATGTGCTTCGGTTCCATATACCCTGAAAACTGCGATTGTTGGAACATTGTTCAAAAATCATAACAGATAGCGAAAGAGATTTGCACATAAAACTGATAGAAATACTGTTTTTGTCCTGTTTTTTTAACAGACCAAGGACAGATGGTTTGTCGACTGTTGGTCTTGCTGAGAGAGAGAGAGAAAAAAAAAAAAACTATGTTAAATTAAAATGTAAAACTGAAAACTTTTGTTCCAGGTGAAGTTCAATAAAAGTAACAGCAGGCAAAATGAATTTAAATAATAGTTTTACTGGGGCCTTTGTGAACTTTAGAGACATTATAAAGAATCTTTATCGTCATTTGAGTTTTGTTATCATAAAAAAAACTTAGAATTAAATGAGATAAAGCAGTGAATAGGTTCACTGTATATCATAATTCATTCTTTCCAGATACAGATGAATATCTTCATCCCCAGAAGATGTTGCTGTCATGGATTGTGATGTGATGTGATGTGCAGTGCAGCGTGGCAGTCATGTGATGCTAAATGAAACGTACCACTCCGGAGCCTCGTTTCATCCAAACAATAGTCAGAGACGGGTTCCCAGTCCAAGCACAGCTGAAAACAGCATCAGATCCTTGGTCCACCTGCAGAGACTGAGGCTCCGCCGCCATCCTCGGACCAACTGGAAGAGCAGAGGAAAAGTCTGTTTTAACCTCATGTAATAGAATATATATGTTTACAATATTTAAGAAAACAACATTTAACACTTTTCTACAATGACACTAAACAGAAAATGTTTAAAATTCTCCTTAATTTTCTTTACGCATTTCAGGTTGTTGATATGTGTTCAGTTTATTAACATTTTATTGTTACCAGATAGTTTGTAAATGTAAATACTTTTACGAATTTGACATTATTTTTTTTACATTATATCAAAGACAGAAATTTGAATTTGTCATTTTTTATAGCCATAGTATATATTTTTTTCCACATTAAACTGAGAAGAAAATATGGAGTTATTTTTATATTTTGTAGGTTATTCTGTTATTATTGTATTTGATATTATATTGGCCTGTATGTAGAATCTGAGCTAAAATCAGTTACACAGCCTTGACTGTAGAATTTTTACACTTTACAAATTCAACTCAGAGGCCGCATTGGAATGTTTGGCGGGCCGCATTTGGCCCCCGGGCCGCATGTTTGAGACCCCTGCTTTAGATGGAGCTCCAAGGAGTGGGTTAAAACATTCTCCTATGAAATGAGACCACCCTAGGCGACCTGTTACATCACTAGCAGTCATTAACTATAAACTGCAGAAAAGTGCTGTACTGTAAAATACACTAAAATAATATTAAATGGTTAATCAGATAATTCAGTTGTTTATAAAGTAAATACATTTCTGTGTTTCTTTCATCACACTCCTGCACACACACACACTATATATATATATATATATATATATATATATATATATATATATATATATATATATATATATAATTAATGAACTGTTGATAATATATTATGACCAAAAATTAGACCAAAATTGGTACAGGAAGTGTTACCTATATGTCAGTGCATTTGAGCTGGAAAACATGGCTGTAAATAGTCTTATATAGAGCTATAAATTAAGACTCTGGTTTAAATCAGTTGATCCTAGTGTGTGTTTTTTTTAATCCAAACATGCAGGTTTTTCATGAATCTGAGTCTTATTCCTTCGTTTGTGTGTAACCCACGATGTCTACTTGTGTTAGGCATGGAACCTGCCCATTTAAAAACAGACAAATCATGTCCTGTAAAAGGTTCATACCGTCTTCCAAAGATAACTGTGAATATAGATTATTTTTAACAGACAGGTGCTGTGCTCTGATGAAGGCTACAGGAAGTAGCTGAAGCCACCGTAGTCAAACAGATAAACAAACACTGCACCTGTCTGTTAAAAAGAATCTAACTTTACAGATAAATCATGATTTTGCAACAGCAGCCATTTTTGTGAAATACTCTCCCATGTATATATACTTTGATTCCCAAAATACACCTATAAGAGAATTAAAAGATATTCCTAAAAAGAATAGCATGTCATTTTTGTGTCTCTTTACCTTGGTTACATCACAACAATCATTGCATGCAGAATTATCCACGCACTGATGCAAGACATCATAATTTCAGGGGAAAACTCAGATATCATTGAGTCGTCTATGGATTTGCCTTGTGTAATAGTGTGGGTATTGGGGAAAAAAAAAAACATGAAAGAAAAAGACGGGGGTGAAGAATAATTATAGTGTAATTACAGTCCTGCACTGAGCTGCTCTCATAGTAATCTCATATATTTCTTTACTGATGAGCTTGTCTCTCAGTACTGATGATATTCAGGGTCACTTCTGCTCACAGATGATGTTGTGGTTACAGATGCTGAGACCTTATGTTCCAAAAGATGTGTCGAAAACAACAGTCATGACACTTTATGGAGCACATCCCAGCTACAAGATGTGGAAAGTTTCATTTGATACTGATACCAAACCGGTATTTTTAAAATTTTTAATTATTTTTTTTTTATTGTTTTGCCATAATCACATTACAAAGACAAACAAAAATATAAAGATATGGGGACAGAAAACAGGGGGGGGGGGTTGCAGCAGTAAATTATATTCATATTTACATCATGTGTAGAGTTCTTATGAAGTCCAAGGGACCAAGTTTTTATGATGTAAATGGATTATTAGTTAGTGATCAACATAAGATTAATGAAGCTTTTACTGATTTCTACTGTGCATTGTACCAAACAGAAAACAGTGGAAGTGAGGAAGAAATGGAACTTCCAACTATATCTATGCAAGAAAAGAAATTCACTAGAAACTATGGCTTCAGAAAATTAAATTCAGCAGGCTATTAAATCATTATCTACTGGAAAATGTTGTGGGGACGATGGGTATAGTAGTGAATTTTTCAAGTGCTTCTAAACCGGTAATTTTAAAACATTATCGGTTCCTAAACAGTATTGAACCCAGTACTTTAAACATAATAAAACTGTAATTACAACCAGAGGTATACATGATTGAACCATCTGACAAACACACAGACTATAAAATGCATCTCTGGTACAACTTATTAACCTACTACTACTATTATCATTAAGCTAGCACCACATGTCATGTCACTAGTTGAGGAAACACCAGTTACTTATTTGTATTTGTCAATAAAAATACTCACACTGTCATTGTCATGGTCCAGTATCTGTATAGTAGATAGTCTGAAGCTTTATCACTTTGGTCTTTTATTCCTACGCTGGGTATTTCCTTTTGTGATGCTATTAGCTTAGAGCTAGGCTAATGCTACAGTATTAGCACAGTGCTAGGCTACTTAGCTCTTCACGGAGGCTTTAGATCAGGGGTCTCAAAGTCATTTTCTTTCAGGGCCATATTCAAACCAATTTTATCTCCAGTGGGCCGCTCCAGTAAAATAATAAAAAAATGCTTCACCCAAAACTAGTGCATCTACAGCAGAACAAGGAAGTCACATTTGAGATTAAAAAATTGAGATTTAAAAAAAAATTATAAATATGAGATAAAAAAGTGCATAATTTTAAGACAAAATGTTAAATTTGTGAAAATAAAAGTCCAAATTATGAAATAAGAAGCCAAAATTCTGGGTTAAAACTTCAAATTGTGACATAATAGTCATAGAAATATAATATATAAAGTCATAGTTTCTCTCTTCCACTGATTTTCTCTCTGAGTTCTGTCACATCTGTTTAGTTTGAAAAAGTAATGAGTCTATTCTGAGAATGTAAAGAGTATAAAGTACATATATTTATACAAAAATATAGCGAGTCCTCAGCCTGTCGTCAGTGCTGCTTCACCCAAAACTAGTGAATCTACAGCAGAACAAGGAAGCGTTGATAGATACTGAGTGTGGGTATGAGTATGAAATTTAGGGACAATGGGAAAAAAAAAAGTCAAAATTGAGATGAAAAAAATTGAGATTTAAAAAAAAAAAATTGAAATATGAGATAAAAAAGTGCATAATTTTAAGATAAAATGTTAAAATTGTGAAAATAAAAGTCCAAATTATGAAATAAAAAGCCAAAATTCTGAGTTAAAAAGTCAAAATTGTGAAATAATAGTCATAGAAATATAATATATAAAGTCATAGTTGCTCTGAAGTTACTAAATTTAGTTCTGTCACATCTGTTTAGTTTGAAAAAGTAATGAGTCTATTCTGAGAATGTAAAGAATATAAAGTACAGATATTTATACAAAAATATAGGGAGTAAAAGTAAAAAGTTGCCAGAAAAATAAATACTCAAGTAACGTACAGATACCTAAAAAAAAAATCTACTTAAGTACAGTAACAAAGTACTTTTACTAAGTTACTAAGCACTCACAGTAAACATCCACATTGCGGCTAATGTTGGTGTTTCCCAGTGCGTTGGTGACTTCACAGGATACAGGTTCAGTGAAGAAAGAGTGATCAACCAGAACCTCGTAGGTGTCACCTGACACTTCTGGGATTACACTTCCTCCCTTGGCCCATCTGAAACATCACAGACAGAAGGAAACAGCGTGGGTTTAGTGGAAAAATGTACAGGATGATCATTTTATTGAAGGTGCAATGAAGCACAGATGGAAGGAATGATTCTGAAAAAGCTGGTTAGAAGGGTTTGAAGAAATGAGAAAAGAACTAGGGTTTTTTTAACCCTATTTTTTTCATTTATTTCCTTTCATTTATTTATTATTTTCATGTATTGCAATATGAAAAAAAAAACAAAAACCTAGGAGTTTATACAGTGGTCGACAGAACATATGTTTCAGTATCATCTCTCTAAATAAAATTAATAATAAAAAAATGTATAAATGAATTGATAAATGCATGAAAAAGACAAATATATACATAATACATACATAAATTAATTTAAATAAATTTTTAAATTTTTTTTTAAATCATATAAATAAATAAATAAATCAAAACATTTTGGGTGATTTTCTCTTATTTATTGCTCATTTTTCATTCTTGCTCCCAATGACTCACTCCAAACTGGTTGAAAATACTTGTAATGTGTTCAGTGTGTGTCAGGTTCTATTGAAATTAAATGAGAAAATGATGAACATATTTGTTTTCTATGTTGAGGACCTGCGATGTTACTATTGCGCACATGTACAGTAGATGCTCAGACAATACAGTAGATTGTGCACATTTAAAAAGAACCAGAACTAGAAACTGAATTCACTTCTAACCTATGAATAGAATATAGTCCATAAATATTTATAACATATTTAGTTAAATATAGTAATGATGTGACTGATTACATTTATTTATGATGTTCTGTAGAATAACATAATTGTGGTGAGGAAGGTAGTGGGTGCAACATAATACAAATGTGTCACTAAAAGTAGCTGACTACTGAAGAACATTTAACATGTACAAATAAATATCACAAAAAACAAGTAAATGTAGTGGAAAAAATGGTTGGACCTTTTCTCACATAATTTGGATTTTTTTTGTCACATAATTTGTACTTTTTATCACATAATTTGTAATTTTTGTCGCATAATTTTGACTTTTTATCACAAAATTTGACTTTTTGTCACATAATTTGGATTTTTTCTAACATAATTTTGACTTTTTCTCACATAATTTGGATTTTTTTTGTCACATAATTTTGGCTTTTCGTGACATAATTTTTAATTTTTATCACAATTTGAAATTTTTGTCACATAATTTTGACTTTTTAATCACATAATTTGGAATTTTTGTCGCATAATGTTGACTTTTTGTCACATAATTTTGACTTTTTATTCCACAAATCAGACTGTCAAGGTTTGATTTACCAGAATAAGAGTGTGTGACTATGACTTATCCAAAACTAGAATATAGTCCATAAATATTTCTGACATATTTGGTAAAATATAGTAATGATGTGACTGATTACATTTATGTATGATGTTCTGTAGAATAACATAATTGTGGTGAGGAAGGCAGTGGGCGTAACATAATACAAATGTGTCTTTCTATATTCAAAATAGCCGACTACTAAACAACATTTAACCTGTACAAATAAATATAAAAAAACAACTAAATGTAGTGAAGAAGGGGTTGGTTCTTTATTAAATATGAACCGTCCAACTGGTTTTCTCAGTCTGGAAACCAGTCTAGAGTTGTTGCTTATAAAATACAACCAATATTTTCTGACACTGAACCAATCACAAATCTGGGGGAACAGGTGTTTTACAATATATATGATATGTACTCATTTATTTTGGTGGTGAGTCAGAGTCAGTTCCAGCTGTCAGTTTCTTACATGGTTCAAAAATAAGCACTGAATTACACATTACATCCTGTATCTTCCAAATCCATCATGTCCATCGTATGTGTGATTGGTTTACTTGGCGCCTGTTAGTCCCACCTTGAATATTGGATTCAAGCCTAGTTATTCCGGAACGATTCCTCATGGAGAAAGACGAATGGCTGAGCGGGTTAGTGCGAACCTTAGTTGGCGTGTACATGCGGTGCAACCATTAGTCTGATACTTGCAGATTAATCCATGAAGCTAAAAGTGCATCATTTTACTCCACTGCCAAGAAAAAAGCCCGGCTTCAAAGGATTTGTCCAAAGTCACAATGCTATGACTGTCACATGTTGATCACTGGAAGAGTCACTGCACACTTTGGCGTGCGTCGGAGGACTATCTTACGGCTCCAGACGGATGCGAATTTCACAGAGTCAGTCTGACAATCTGGTGACTTCAATGCATTATTGGCATCAAATGGTAGAAACACAAGCATTATTGAGAAATTAATTTTGCTTCCTGATATTTGCTATGTGTCACTAACTTTGTCCATAATGTATGTGATGAAAGTGATATTTTTTCTTTTCGAAATAATGATTTAATTGTGCATTTTGTGGTCTACATCAAGGCCAGCGTTAGACATAGGCAGACTAGGCGGTTGCCTAGGGCAGCAGATGTCTTCAGGGTGCCAAGTCTCACAGAATTACAATATTAAGCTACTGCATTTTCTGGACTATAAGACCCACTTAAAAGACTTTAATTTTCTCCAAAAACCACAGTGAGCCTTATAAATGGATTCATTCTGGTGGTGCTTAGTGACTTGAAATTTTCACTTTATCACATAATTTTGACTTTTTATTACATAATTTTGACTTTTTATCGCAGAATTTGGCCTTTTATTGCATTATTTTGACTCTTTATCGACAGATATGTTTAGAAAAATGATAGTTAGTTAGTTAGTTTAGTTTATTTTGAATGTGTCACAAGGAAAAGAAAACAAACTAAATAAATAATAAATGACACAGCAGTCAGATTTGTCATACAAGTTTAAAACATATTGGAAAGGGAGTGGGAGGAAGTAAAACACCCCTTCACAACAAAGGGTAAAAGTAGCCACCAGTGTTTTCAGCATATATATATATATATATATATATATATATATATGTGTGTGTGTAATATTGACAAGCATTCCCTTGCTGAATAAACGTCTTTTGATAAGAAACTTGAATCCCCAGCTGGTGGAGTGACCTACGACCTTATTTTTAAATTATTTTTTTTAAGCAGACGAGCAGATAGAATTTCTCTACAAAGAGCAGAAAAAAAAATTATCCATAATTGCATGATGTGAAATTATTGATAGAGACTTATGTACTGAGCAAAGCAGATAAAAATATACAGTGGAGCGCAGCCTCTGTGTAGCCTGATCCTTGAACCGTTGATGAAAAAGAGCTTCTTAGATTTCATTTGTCCTTGTATAGAATGGACACTGACATCAAAGAAATGTCTAATTTATTCACCTGCAGCTGTTTGACTGTACTCTTTTCACTGGGCTATGTGGGTCCAGTGTATCTCAAAGTAACAAATACACACATGGCAGTCTTTTAAATGGATAAAATAAATGCTTTTCATCTGTTTTCTACAGCGAATACAAAAGAAATCTACGAAGAATGAAATTGAATGGGGTATTTCTTGGGCAAAAATGAACAAAATGAATGTGTTACCAGTAACTGGAAGGACATTTGAGTGATTATATGATACTTAATTAAACACTGTAAGACACAAATGATGGTTGAATAGAAAGAAATTAATTTATCATCTATCCCTTGTCATTTGTCTATATATCAGTTTGCGTTTCCTAAACTATTTGCTGTGCTATTGTTTTTTTAAAGCCAATTTTTTTTCCCCTTCAGTGCATGTGGTGAAACAATGGGATGTTTGTGTGAGACAACAAATGAGAGCCATATGGAGACTGTTTTTCAGTCCACTGCTGTGTTTTCTGTCTCCATATGGGGCATATGCTCAGTGTTCTTCTCACATATTTTAAAGTGTGACTATAGGTTTAAACAATGGAATAATGATCAATGTATACAAGTCTCTTTGTTGCCTTTTTCCCCCCATTCTTCCATTGAATGTTCCCACACTGTCCAATAAACTTCCTTTACTTACCTGCACGTGTTCTTTAAAAAATATATATATTTTTTTTCATAATAAGGACAACATTTAAACATATCATGAAGTTAATGAACATGCATTAACCCTGAAAACACCTACAACTATTTTGTTATCATCTGAATGTTAAAAAAAAATTCAGTAAAAATCAGGTATTTTCATATATATTTAATTGACTGATTATGTACAGTAGATGGTCATAAAAGTGCAGGATAAAGTCAAAGGATATTATATAAAAGATAAAGAAAAGGTGACTTTTTCAGTAAATATGTCATCATCAGTCAAACTCCATGGGTTTTATCAAAATTACTGAAGATGATAATGTTTCCATGTTCTCTATGGAGCCTCTGAACATTCAAAAGACACGAATGGTACCATTGAAAAGCTAAGAAACTGCATTTAAATTGAATTATTCACATGCAATAAGAGGATTAGTGGTTGTTAAATTCTCAAATATATTCCATCAGTAGTTCCTTTTGTTCTGATGTTTAGCTCTTTTAGAGGAACTTCCTGTTGAAATGTTCAATCAATCAAACTATTTCTATAGCACTTTTCATACATGGTGCATGTAGTACAAAGTGCTTTATATCAGACCCCCCCCCCCATTATCCCGCAATTGTAGGAACAAGTTAACAGATTTACAGAATTAAAAAGAATAGAATAAATAAATACATAATAGTAATAAAATACATTACATGGCAGAAGGAAATAATGTTATGAGTAATATTTAACTAAAAGCTCATTTAAAAAGATAGGTTTTCAGTTTACCCTTAAAAATATAAACACTGGCAGCGGACCTCAGATCCTCAGGTCAAACTGTTCCATAGTTTGGGGAAATAAAAACTGAATGAGGCCTCACCATGTGTTTTTGTGTGAACTCTAGTGACAATCAAAAAGCTTACTACCCAAAAACCTGAGGGTCTGAGAGGGTTCATATCTTAAAAGCAGATCCAGGCCACAACCATTAAGACTCTTAAAAAACAATAAAAGTACTTTAAAATCAATCCTGATGTTGGACCAGTCCTGTAAATGTTATTGAAATGGTTTCAACATAAAGAAAATCAATATTTGGTAACACTTTATAATACCTACACATAATTGACTATGTATTAACCATTTATTACCCATTTATAAATGGATTCTTCATTATGTATTAACCATTTGTTACCTATTTGTTCATGTCTTGTAAAGGTTCATACTAGTGTAAATATAAAATGTTATTATTTTTAACCAACATTTGCAGTGTTTACAACTGTTTCTTTGTTTACCTGTAAAGCACATATACAAACACTGCACCTGTTGGTTAAAAATTATAAAATTTTATATTTACACTAGTATGAACCTTTACAAGACATTAACAAATAGGTAACAAATGCTTAATACATAATGAACAACTCATTTATAAATGGGTAATAAATGGTTAATACATTACAATTGTGTGTATTGTGTGTATTATAAAGTGTTACCCAATATTTTGTTTTAAGACTTATTATTGTCACATTTCATCTGACACCTGAAATGTTTGTTGGTGTGGTCGTAGCATTAGGGAGATGAGGCGCTCAGACGTGGGTTTTGAGTCGGCTTTTAAAGAAAGTGAGTGTGTCAGCGGTCTGGATGTGGAGGCACAGGCAGTTCCAGAGGTACCTCGTAAAAGGGTTGTAATGTTGTGTGCATTTGTGGTTGGGCTTTTTCTGACCAACATAATGTTCAAAACCCAAAGACTATTCACGTAAGGTCTCCATAGCGACAGGTGGTCATGAGGTAGGTTAGCTTTTTGATTTTCACTTTGGATGTTTCCAACAGTGTGACTCATGTAAGTGCTTAAATGTCCTGTGTTTTATTTCCTGTAGTTTTCTCTGCATCTGATAAACTATACAAAAGCACTTAAAAAAAAAAAAAAAAGCCTGTTATTTTGGAGCCACTAGTCCAGGTCTGTCATTATCATCATATTGTATATTTCATATCAATAAATACATTTTTAAACCATGCTAATTTGTTTATTTTTCTCAAAAACCTTTAATCACAACCTTGTTATTTATGACTAAATCTTACCAAACCACATGTGTTAACAGTATAAATGTAACAGTTCTTTATTTTACCTTTTAACACTGAGCCTTTTTGCACCCCAGGAACCTTTAATGGATCCTTTAATAACTGTGAAAGTCCTCTTTCAGTGTAGGTACTTTGACATTGCAAGGGGAACTTAAAGTAGTGCTGTGAATGTGCTCTCGCTGGATGGAAGTATAGGTTGAATGCAGCGATGAATACTGCAGTCGCAGTGTTTACAAATTGAAAACACTGGTGCTAAAAGTACAGTAATAAGCCATTTGTGTTATGCCCCAGCAAACACATCTTGCTAGCAAAAAAACATTCAATAGAAAAGCGAGAGGTTTGACGAAATTGTCATTTTACCATTAGGTTAATTTTAATGTGCAAGTTATATTTGCACAATTTGAGGGTCAATGTAAAAGCGACTAATGACAACTGGTCAATGAACACAGCACTTTCTTTTTTATGGAATTAAAAATGAGTATCTGTAAACATAGTGTCGTACATCTGATCGAGTACCTACTGAGTGTCCATGAATAACCACTGTCAATGTTAAGTTTAATCCTTTATTTATTCATTTTCCACACTATAAGGTGCACTGTCAATGAATGGTTTATATCATATATAAATGGATTTAAGTGAAGCTAAATGGTAAATGGACTGCGCTTATATAGCTCTTTTCCACCTTCATGGTGCTCAAAGCTCTTTAAATTAGCCTCACATTCACCCATTCACACACACACTCATACACCAGTAGGTTTCTAAGGTCAGTCCTACTGGGGGCCTAAGTCAGGGTTCAGTGTCTTGCCCAAGGACACTTCGACATATGGACAGCCAGAGCTGAGACGCGAACCGCCAACCTCTCGGTCATTGGGCGACCCACTCTACCAACCACAGCCGCCCAAGCTAAACAGCCACAATAACTCTAAACCTTGTTGAGTTGTAACACAGTAAAAAACACACTTTCATTCTGCTAAATCAAACTTTAAGAGTCCAAATTATATGATAAACAGTCGAAATTTAGATAAAAAGTAAAAAAAAAAGTCTAAATTATGTGATAAAAAGTCTAAATTATGCGATAAAAAGTCAAATTATACAATTAAAAAATCTAATTATGTGATAAAAAGTACAAATTATACGATAAAAAGTCAAAATTAAGCAATAAAATCAAAATGATGTGCTAAAAAGCCAAAATTATATGACAAAAAGTCAAAGTCATAAGTTAAAAAGTCAAAATCATGAGATAAAAAGCCAAAACTATGCCCCCCAAAAAATCCAAACTATGCAATAAAAAGTCAAAATTTCAAGTCACTAAGCACAACAAGAATTAATCCATATATTAGACGCACTGTGTTTTTTTTGAGAAAATTAAAGTATTTTAAATATGCCTTATGAAAATTCAGTAGCTTAATATTATAATCCTGTGAGAAGAACCTGAAACACAAATGCTAAAAAATCCACAACAAACAAACAAAAAACCGTTCAAAACTGGCTCAGGTGGGACATTGGATTGTGTCCATGGACCCCAGACTGGTGTATCCACGGGGCAGGTGCAGTTCAATACTCTAGAAAACATTCACTTCTTTGACAATTTAAATCATATAAAGAAAATTGTAAACTATAAAAGGCTATGTCACATCAAGTTTAATTAGCCAAAAGCTGCTTTGCTTGGATGAAATATAGACTAAAGTAAGACACTGGGCAGGACGGGGAGTCATAATTATCATAATTGTTTTTGGATTCATTTTACTGTCACATTCATGTTTATGTGGCATTTTACTGCTGTGAGGTTGAGTTCACCTTGACCACTTCATATACCGCTGTTATTTTAATTTAAAGTAATGGATCATGTTCAGTGTGTGTCAGGCTTTACAATGCCAACCAATCACCACATTTACACATAGTTTTAATCATTAATACTGTAATAATAGCCAATAATGTAATGATTCTGTCCATTTTAAATGTAATAAAACCAATCATGTGACAATGTTAAGTTAGTGGCTGGTTATTACATATTGGCTTAGCTTTACATTAAAAAAAAACAATCTTTGAAACTGTAGCTGATGAGTAATAATACATAAATTGGTCAGTATTTGTTGGAAATGTTGTGTTTTTTGGTTGCAATTTTCAAAATTAGGTGGTTGCAAATTCATCAATTTCATTCACCTACCTACCAAATATGTTTCACAGCAAGGAATTATGAATACTATTGTGACATACATTAAGATATAAAAGCATTTAAAGAATATTCTTAATAAGGCAGTCTGGTTTTGACAACCTCTATATATAAAATGTCATGAGATCAATGTTATGTTATGATTTAGCATTATATAAATACAATTGGATTTATTGACAGAATAAAGATTTCACACAAAACTTTCTCAAAGTAACTCTTCCAACTGTAATTAAAGACAGTAAGAGCTACATCAGAAGTATCCTTGATTGATTTTGCCTTTGAGCCAATAACATAATAACTTATGACATTATTGGAAAAATGTCATTATGCTATTAGGCTTAATATTTTATTACATTTTTGCCAAGTTATTACAATGTTGGCTTTATTCCAATTAAAAATGGTCAAACTTGGATTACATTATTGGTCATTGTGACTTTATTGGCTATTACACATGACTCCAAATATGAACAGAAACAGGCTCCTGAAGGTCCACAGTGGGACAGTTTGTATCACAGGATTTGCAGAACTGTTCTGTGCAAAATAGAGGTAAGATCTTAAGCCTAAAATGTCAATCATTACGTTCGGGTCGGGTCACGTTGGGCTTCTCTCTCGCTGACTTTTAAAAAATAAATATATGGGTAACACATTATAATAACAAACACATTTAGTAATAATTACAAAGGAACAGGGAGCATGTAAGGTAATAATATAAAATAAAAATACAGAACCAAATGAAAAAGGAGCCGTAAAACAAACACGTAAGTAAATAACAGAGCAAGTTCATTAAGTCAAAACAAAAGATAGCGGTCATTTATAAAACAATCAAAGGAGGGCTTAGAATTTTTCCATTTACTACAATGGATATGGTAATTACATAAAATAATAATTATATTAATAAGATCAGATATAGATGTATTTGAATTTTCCTTAAAATAAAGAATATCACCAATGTTGAGCAGTGGTATATTATCAATTTTAAGAGATAGACAGTTTTTTAATATCAAATTAAAATTTTTGAGTAACTGGACATATATGCACAATGTATGCAGTGTTGTACCTGAACGAGTTCATTGAACGATCGTTCATGAACGATATCATATTTTTGACGAACGTGAACGACTCGTTCACTTTTGCCAAATGAACGGGAAGTTGTGAACGCGGTTATTCTGGCATTTATTGAACTGCGCTCTTATGTAGTTCACATTTCGTTCTTATCACGTTGCAAACAACCAAAAAAAACCCAAAAAAAACACCGGGTACTGCAAAAAATAAATAAATATTTTGCGTGAAAAAGTGGTGGAGTCCCATCATGCCTCTCGTCTTTATTCTCATCTTTATTTACCTGAGCTAGCCCTGATTCCACTTACACTCTGGAGTTACTTGTAATCCGGAAACTACAGATAATGTTTAATTTTGTAGGATTGCAATTTTGTCTGAGTTCATTGTAATTCAGTCTTAAGTTAATTTTAGATTTTGAAAACTGTTCAAATGTTTTACACTATAAATATGGGAACATTAAACATTTTGCTCTCTAAATATTTTTAAGTAGTTTAAAATTATTTTCTTGCATGGTTATGGTATATTATTAAGTCCTATAAGGCATAAAAAGGGATCAAAACACAACATTATCATAGATGTCATTTTTGTATTATTCTGAACAACATAAGTTTACAATAATAACACAAAAAAAAGAACGAAAAAAAAGAACAAAAAAGTTAATTTTGAGATCCATGATTTGGAAGAATGAACGATGAACTGCACTAATTCATATTGACTAACTGGAACTGAACTTTGAACTAGTTCCTAATCAAGGTGAACTTTCCCAACACTGAGTGTATGCATGTGAGTGTGTTATTTCCAGTCACTTTGCATTTGGACATGACCTCCTCCTGCTGTCAACCAATCACCTCAATGACTTCTTTTTCTTGCTGACGATTTGAACACACGACATCATTTCGCTGTCAAAATAATCCCCCGTCCTCCCTTTTTAAAAGTGGACCAGACACTTCTTGGGCAGAGGTTCTTGATGTTTGAACGTGTTTCCTGTTTCCTGTCAGTCTTCTGTCTGCCATAGCATACACGCTATCCCCTGACACATTCAGTAACAAAAATAGAGGTGGCCACCTTGTCAGATTACCATTTGTGGTTTCTTCAAAGGGATCGAAAGTATCACAGAGCTGCTGCATGAGTTTGAGCTCATTTGATGTGAGTTGTGTTGGACAATACAGCTGTGAAAAGACATCTCTAGCTGCCTTCCAGACAGATTTGATTATCTTCTGCTGCCTGTTCCACCTGGTGACACTGGCAGGTTTATGTTTCAGCCTTTATCAGCAGTTCCTATTGATTTATAGCGAGCTGTCAAAAACATGGACTTTTTTCATAGATGAAAGTCAGTCATATCATCTCTAAAAATCAGTCGCTTTAAGGGCAGATGCCTCATAGCCAGAATTATTATTGTGTGTCGATCCTGTTGAAGAAAGTCATAATTTTATAGCATGTCTTCAAGCCTTTTGTCTGTGAAATTCAGTCTTTGCTGCTTTACTTGGTTTGCTTACACATGTGGACGGATATATCATCTGTTGTTTGATTTTTAACATTTCATCATGTCCCTCTGAACACTATAATCACAAACGCAGTGATCTGTGATGCCCAGTCATGGGTGTATGGCCTTAAAAGACCACAAGACTCTGCCTTATCCTTCATCATTCATCATCCTCTGACCAGCTGATGTCAGACGAGAGCAAGAATATGTTTCTGGATCAAGTAGTTTGATAACACAGAAACAAATGACTTGGTTTGTAATGGAGGTAAAGGTTCAGGACAGCTCGACTTTTAAAGTGATCGCATTTATGATGTATTCTTAAAAAAAAAAAAAAGGAAAAAAAAGAGCGAAAGGATGAGAATACATTAGCACATCTACATTCCTGAAATAATGTGACACAAAACCATGGATTTAGTCACTTTTAAAACTAGTTCAACTCAATGCATCATGTATATATGTAGTCTGTTGATTTGTGTCAAAGGATTCTGACATAATCTGTTCATTTTATCATTAATATTGAATAGTTATCATGTGAATAAAACTGTAACCTGTCAATGAATATATCTGGCAAAGTTCTATATATTTAAGTGATAATTGGAGCTCCTTTAGTGACAGGCTAAGGTGTGTGAAGGAAAGATATCACAGGTCCTTCATTCTTGTAGCTGTCAGGATCCACAACCTACAATAATGTACAATTAACAGTCATATACAGTGCAAGTAATCAATCCCATGTGCAATAGTGTAAATAGTCTATATAGTGTGCATAGAATTTGATAGTTATTTTATATAATTTTTGTTGCTCTAAACCTGGAATTTCCCCTAGTGGGACTAATAAAGGAATATCTTAACTTAACTTAACTTACCTTACCTTTCGAGTGCGCTCATATGCGTTTTGAGTTGAGTTTATTTCCTTATGTGTATATATTGTAATGTAGTGAACATTTCGTTTTGTTATTTTATTGTATTACGAGTTAATGCCACTGGAGGGAAAATAAAGCTGCACAATATTTCCACTTAAATAACTGTCGTTTACTGTGGTTCGAGCGCATTGGGTGCACGTCTGAACTAAAACTTCCGTGTTAGCTTAGCAACCAGTACTGCTACGTATAGGACTTAGCCAGTACACTTATCTTATCTTACCTTACCTTATCTTATCTTACCTTACCTTACCTTATCTGGGAAATGATGGGTCTGCCGTGTATTGTTTTGAATGAATAATGTTTTGTGTCAGAAAACACACACAATGATTTAGGTCTTACTTTAGAATAAATATAATTAAATATAACATTTACCATTTTCATACAGGAATAACTCAGGTACACCAGTGTCAGAAATGTAAATTACTTTGTAGATTGTGCATAAACTGTACTGTATTGTGTGAGAGAAACCTGTATTACATAAACATGTGGGCGCTTGAAAAGGGTGTTCATTTTTTCATTTGTCATACTGTAAAATGCTTTGCAGGATGTCCCATTCCACAGAAAGTAAATGTAAAATGTTACATTTTTACACACAGATATTATAGTATTTGAATAAATAAATTACCAATAAACTACATTACCATAGCATGTGAAACAACTGATTTGAACATTAACAGTTGTGTTATACTTGTCTTACATTTGTCTATAATTATTCATGACCAAATGTGATGTTGTGCAAACAATTTTCACAGAAAAAGAGTAAATGTTCTCCAGAAAATGAACATAACTACACAACCATCACATGCAATGAAATCACAGATAATATTTTGCAATATATAGAAGCTGGTGCAAACTAAAAAGATTGGCAAAAAGTTAGAGAGAGAGAGAGAGAGAGAGAGAGAGAGAGAGAGAGAGAGATAGAGAGATAGAGAGATAGATAGATAGATAGATAGATAGATAGATAGATAGATAGATAGATAGATAGATAGATAGATAGATAGATAGATAGATAGATAGATAGATAGATAGATAGATAGATAGATAGATAGATAGATAGATAGATAGATAGATAGATAGATAGATAGATAGATAGATAGATAGATAGATAGATAGATAGATAGATAGATCTTATACTAACAGTGTGCACTACCGTTAGCTTAGAAATATCCTAAAATCAACCAGTTAACCAGTACATAATATTTAATTGTAAAGCAAATCTAATAACAAACTGGTTGAATTAACCTAATAAACTGGAGTAAAGTGAGAGTAAAGTTCAGATTTGGACTGTATATATTGTGCACTTCGTTTTGACACTTGTTGTTAATATGGACATAAAAATCACTGCAGTGGTCAATAACTGTTTGGTCTTAGTATTCTAATAAAGTGACTTGAAAAATGTAATCCTCTAATATTTTGGCAAATGTAGTGCTCCTTTTGTATATTTAAACAGTCAAAAAAAAAAAAAAAAAAAAAAAATCATTTTGAAAAAAAGGGGGAAAAAAGCAGCTACTGTCCAGGAGTGTCTCTTCTACTTTGGCTGTGTTCCCTTCCATTAAATATTTTCTGACATATTATTAGTCAGAAGTGGATTGTGATAGCTTCGTCAAAGCTTCTGTCACATCAATAAAAAGGGGCTCCACCCAGCCTCTATGTCCTGCACTATTATTTCTTCTGCAAAGTAACAATTTACTGTTTTGCTTTGAGTGATGGCTTCTCAGACCAGACTGCATTGATTACAGAAGCTAGTGACCAGAATCCAAGTGTCCTATAAGCTAATTCACAAACACTTTCTCTACTCCAGACCCCCCCCCCTCTCTCTCTCTCCGATACTGCGAAGAGGATGCTAGTGGGTCTAAAGTTAGCTAACTCAGAGTGATCTCCAGCCTTGTAAATTGGTGTGCGAACAACAGTTTCAAACTGTCAGGAAAAGCTGTTTCCTTAATGGATCTGTTTATCAGCTATGTAATTGGTGTGTACACGGGGTAGAGAGGCATTTTTCCTGATTAAGTAGCAGCCACTTACTTATACATCGTCATGTGGATTTCAAAATCACTCTGATCGTCGTATTATGAAAGGTTATAGTTAGGGAAAGAATTGGGCTGACATAATCCCATGATTATTTGTCAGTTAAAGCTTTGTACACTATCTGACATGTTGAATATATGCAGCAGATTTGTTGTCTTATTCATCTTAACGAAATAACAGTTTGACTCCTTAAGCTCTTTGAAAAGGGGCGACTGATGCATGCTCGCAGGAATTATTTTTCCTCTTATTTGTTTACTGTAATGAGATCAATAGAGAAATCTGTTTTACTCTTACTGAGTTCATACACTACCCACTTTGAATAAAACAATCCTAGAATCAGAGGTGGAAGTAACTAAGTACAAGTACTTCTTTTACTGTACAGTTTTTAGGTATCTGTACTCTACTTGAGTAATCATTTTTTGGCAACTTTTTACTTTTACTGCCAATATTTGTATATAAATATCTGTACTTTATACTGTATCCTGTCAGTTTGGGTTGCTTGGTTTCACCTCTGATTACTGGACCCTGATCTTTATCTGACCCTGAGACCACCTATGCTCTACTGTATCCCATTGCTTGGACTGACCTCCTGCCACCTGCTTACTGGTAAGGCCTCTTGGAAAATATTTAACTGTGCTTGTGATTTTTGGTTCCGACCTTTGCATGCCTAGTGATCTGTTTTTTGCCCTGCCCCCTAGTTGCCGGTTCAATCCTCTGCCACAACGGATCAGCCGCCCGGCCACAGATCTACATTCATTATTCCATTATTCAATAAATTACTTAAACTTAAAGGTGTAATTCCACTGAAAACCACTTTTCCACGCTCCTTTTGGAATCTGATTGGTTACCCAAACCTTTGACAGTGGTTCGTAACTTCCACTGGCTGCATACTGCATTCACAGAAAACAACAAGAGGAACGAGGGACCCAGAAAAAGCCGGTCCGTCTGACGACAGATGGACTTTAGCGTCACCCACGTGGGGGTTAAACCCGTCCCCGGCAGCGAATCTGAAGTAGCATTAGCATTAGCATCTACAAGAGAAGACGGCGCCGCAGTGGCTGCTGCACAAACTGGGAAAAAATGGCGGATCAAAGTGGTTCATGTGCTCTCTGTGGAAATAAAGCCTCGTTTTTCAAAACAAGTGACGGCACGAAACCTAGCTGGATGCTACTTTGGTAAAGCTGAATACATCCACAGCAATAGTGGAAGGGGGAGTGTTCCTTCACTCATTCTGAGCCAATCAGAGACACCTCGTGACTGCGTATGAGAAAGTACAGGTAATTTTTCTACCGTGGAAAAGCAGATGGAAACAAAGCAATCTGGACGTTTTTTAAAATAGAACCAACACACAATGTAATAGTAATGAAATAACCATGGAATGACAGCTTTAAGTGTGTGGTTCAGAATCTTATATTTGCATTTCTTCTGTTACAGTCAGTACCTCCAATGGGGTTAAGAACCACTGTTTTAAACCAACCCAATATCTGTGGTTTGTATAAATACACAATGGCAGCCTTTTTTATATGGCTGGTCTTTTATTACTCTATTAGTGGAGGACCTTTTAAGAAAAGTGCTTCAGATATATTCGTGTGTGTGTGTGTGTGTGTGTGTGTGTGTGTTGAAGCAGATTAAAGCCCTGACATTTGGGCCTCTGGAACTGGGAGCTAGTATTTCTTGTTACAGGTCCACAGTTCAGTGTTGAAGTAGTGCATCTTACCTTCATCGTTGTGTTTTTGTTTGTGGTTTTACTGAGCATGATTGATGGAGGTCATTACTCTGTTTGGTCAGCATTGCATCATGCTGTAGATCATCTTTGTGGTCATGTTGCTGCCTCCACATTTGACCTCCTGTTCAATCACACCACTTCTACACTCAAACAGAGTTGGGGGCGGTATTCAGATCCATTATCGAAGAAAAAGAATATGATTCAGAGGAAATAATCGTCTTGAAGTAAGAATTCTGTAGTAAAGCTGAACTGAAGAAAATATATATTTGTATTAACAGCAACATGTATTTAAAATACATATAAGTACGCAAAGTAAAAACAGTAATTGTGCAGAAAAATCAAAATGGTCTCTGTCAGTGTTTTACAATTATATATGATGATTATATATATAAGTGCATTTTACTGTTGTATATAGTAACAGCTGAGTTCATTATAATATGGATTCGGCATGTTTGGATTTTGGAAATTAAAGAGAATCATTAATACAAATCTACAAAGCTAAAGCATCTATATACACTTAAAGATAATCGGGCTGTAATTGTCATGACCAAAGACAGCAAACACCAACTTATGTCAGATCATCCTGTAGTCTGAGGTGTGTTAAGAGTGACTTTGTCCTGATAATTGACTCTGAAATGGGTCTGGCCGCTAATCATAAATATAAATTTTTTTACCTCCACCAAGGAGGTATTAAATTCGGGTTCGTTTGTGTGTTTGTCTGTCTGTCTGTCAGCAGGATTACACAAAAACTTCTGAACAGATTTTGATGAAATGATAGATAATGGGTCAAGGAAGAACCCATTAGATTTTCAGCAATGAAGGTCAAAGGTCAAGGTCACACTAAAGGTCAACATCTAATAATAATAATAATAATGGATTAGATTTCTATAGCGCTTTTCAAGGCACCCAAAGCGCTTTACATTATTGATCCATTATTCATTCACTCTCACATGCTCTCTCTGGTGGTGGTAAACTACATATGTAGTCACAGTTGCCCTGGGGCAGACTGACAGAAGCGTGGCTGCCATTTCCCGCCTACGGCCCCTCTGACCACCACCAAACATTCATATGCATTCATACACCAGTGTGAGTGACACTGGAGGCAAGGAGGGTAAAGTGTCTTGCCCAAGGACACAACGGACTGACTAGGACAGAGCGGGAATCAAACCGCCAACCCTTCGGTCAATGGACGACCTACTCTCCCAACTGAGCCATGGCCGTCTAAAATACATCAGTCGTAATATCTCAGGATTCAGACATCGTCTCACCTTCATCGTCAACACTTATGGCTCCATCACGTCACATGATAACGTAGTATGATGCCATATCGAGCCTTGGCGGAGGTCTGCTGTCTCTGACTGCCTTGTTCAATATTTGTGACTAAAAATCTTCATGAGTGTGAGGAAAGCCAATGACTCCCTAGTAGAGTCCTGAACAGGTTCACTTTTCCAAACCCTCCTCTGTCAGTCCACCTGTAGTAGACCACCTGTCCTCTTGTTTAGTTGACTTTAGCTGAAATTAGATGCGACTTTGCTCGTGCTAAATGCCAAAGCAATGGAGTCTCATTAGTTCTTTTCAAATAATTCCATAATCCCCAATTTTGTTTAGTCACTCATAACTTTCTCCGGACTCCTCTGTGAACTTTCCAACACTCTAACTACGTCATTCTGAAGATTACACTGATTGGTTGTAGCACTGTGCTATTCTATACAGAGGGATTTGAAAGACAACCTTTTAGCCCCGCCTCCCCTGCCTATGAAACATTCTTATTTTCATCAGCCTTTGAAGGGAGATAAAAAAAGAATGGAGTTACAATTCTGTGACCCATTTCTTTACATTCTGTATACTCTTTGCGTGATCAAATGACATTTTATCTGTAATTTTATTTCTTATTTATTGACTTATTTCTTACTTATAGTCAGTTTATTTTGTTAATCAACGTGAAGCACTTTATTGAAATTTTAGAATCAGTTTATTTTGTACTCTTGTAATTTTATTTCTTATTTATTGATTTATTTCTTACTTATAATCAGTTTATTTTGTGTAATGTATTTATTCACCCTGTAATTTTTAATCAATGTTAAGCACTTTGGGCTACAGTGTTTGTATGAAAGGTGCTATACAAATAAAGGTATTATTATTATTATTATTATTATTATTATTATTATTATTATTATAACTAGACCTATACATGTAATTAATAAGGATAACGCAGCTAGGCAATGGATAATAATGTGTCATGACAGAAGTTTTACAACACTGTCCAACAAAATGACGGACAATAAAAATGTCTGGCGCAACCTGTGTTCTAGGTATTTTGATAGCGTATTCATATCTCCCTATAGTAAACAAAATTTTCCAACTTTTCCAAATTAAAAGTTTGTCTAACGCATCCTTACAGTAGCTATTCAATCCTGCGATCTTGTAACTTGTACACAGGGAACTGGACTAGACCACTGATTACAAATTCTTGTTCAGTGTGAATAGTTTGTCACTTTATTCCCTATGGACACACTGGAGTACATGTTTGAAGACAAGTCTCAACTATAGTTTTCTTCAACCTGTGATGTTTCTCTTTGATTTTCCTGTGGGTTATGTGGTCCAAGCAGTGACTTTGAAACAATATGGTTCTATCTTCAAGGCAAAAAAGCCTTTGAGCACCACTCAAGGCATGTATCAAAGAAAAGGAAAAAAATGAAAAATAAAAAACAAAACAAAAATCCTAACATCTGCCACAGCTTTGTGCCTGAACACTGGGCCGTATGTGTTCATTTTAATAAAATAACTATTGTCACTTCAGGCAGACAGATCTTGTATTGCACTAGCTATGATTTTGGTGATGTCTGTGTTAGGGCTGTCAAACTGAGTACATTAACACATTATAGTTATTAATCTGATTAAATATTTTCAACACAATTAAATGGAATAGTTGTTTACAGTTGATTTTGTTGAAACTCTTGAAAGTGTTAAATAAACATGTTGATTGGATATTTTATTAAATTTTCTGTTTTTCTCCAGTATTTTAGAAGAGTTTTTGAATAAGTTTTGGATATTTCACCACTTTTTTTGTGTTAGTTTATTTATTTATTGTGAATTTTAGTATGTTTTAGATATTTTTCCCCCTTGCATTTTTTTTGTCTTTTTTTTAGGGTATTGTAGTGTATTTTGTGGGAAAGTATTTTGCCTGAGTTTTCTTTTCACTGAAGCACTTTCAGCTTAAAACACCACATTAATGTGAAACGTATGTTAGTCAGGTATTCTGCTAATACTAGGCTAATGCATCACCCGTTTGGACAAACACTTTAAGTGCAGATCTATTCCCCTCTTTCTTGAGTCTGTTTGCAAATGCTATTCTTAATTAAAACATTAATATTCCATTATGATTAACCAAAAGGAATCTACTTCAACCTGATTATTATTCTGATTAAAAAGTTTAATCATTTGACAAGCTTAAAAATAACTATTATAAATCCTGACAGATCCTTTATTGCACCAGCTATGATCTCTGACATATATCTGGATCCATCTATTCATCCAGTGAATAGAGTCATTTCACCTTCAGGCCATGATACAGATAGAAACTTCTTTGTTGTATTTGGTGCGTATTCAAGATTCTGCATGAAGAAAAGGTTCTATCAAGTTTTCAACCCAACCATCTCTGCAGACGTTTTGCTTAGTTTGCTGCTGTATGTCACACCTGAAGGGACACAGGTCAGCTAACTAAGAGGAGTTCTGTCAATAGTGACTTTGTCCAGATAGAAAAGTTATTTCTCCTACACAGTAAACACTTGAACATAATGCAAAAAGGCGGTTGAAAATCATCATATTGAAAAGGCAAAGTGCTGCATGAGAAAGTGTGTTTGAAAAAGAGGAATTATTGATATTTGAAGAGGTCCCTTATGGCATGTTTTATTCAAACAGTAGTTAAAAGTTTTGAGAGACAATGTAGCAGTATAGCTGCTCTGACAGTAGCAGGGGCTGCCTCTATACTGTAAAGTCATCTCGTCAAACAAAAGTGAACAGTGGCGGATGTTAACCTCTTCAAACTAAACTAACGCAGTGGAACATTTTCTCCGGCAGGTCATTCAACTTTCATTCTCCGTGTATGTGGAGGTTGTTAATTCACAGATCCTTGAACAAGCTGTGTCATCCCAGACACCCTGCAGAGTGGTCTGCCAGCAGCATCAACACTGCAAAAAAGACATACGATGCCTTCTTCTAGAGTGGGCGGCTCAAACGTTTTCATGCTGTGGCGGTTTCTGTCGGTTCTGTTTCTCAACACCGGCTGAGATCTTAAATGACTGGACTTCACGAGTGTATCTTTACTTTTGCCACAGAGGAAGTCTGATCACATAATAACGCTTGAAAATCCAAATCCATCTTAATTTAAACTCTAATGAATATATCTAAACCAATCTCATATGTTGTTGCATGTTGAGCAGTTTCCTTTAGTGCATCACCTACATAACAAATGGACAAAGATGATTCCCTCAAAAAGACACATTTATACTTTGGAAAATAACCTCAAGACCACAGACATGCTAAATGCTCTCTGAGCCAGACTGATTGATTTTCTACCTTGTGTATCTGTGCTGCTGCCATGTCTAAAATATCTCTTTCCGTCGTCTGAGGCTTTGAAATAGAAGTGTATTTGAGGTTTTCTACCATTATTAAGATCCTTTAAATGAGTAAAAGTAAAGCATCTAATGTTAAAATTTTACCCGACAGTGTAAAAAATAACTTACTAAAAGGGATAGTTCACTATTTTTCACATGGATTTACACATGAACCTACTTTCAATGCACGTTGTCACTGCTAACAGCTGTGCGCCTTACAAAACTACTTTCATCAGTTGTTCTGCAGTTTTTGTGGTTGCAACGTGCAGGCGCACATCTATTAGCTGTGACAACGTGTATTGATCACAATTGAGAGAAAGTAGCTCAAAGCTACTTTTGCAAATAAATCAGAATTGTTTCACACAAATTGTTTCGAAAAGTGACACGTTCTATTTTCGTGACCCCAGGAAACCTGCCGGGACTACTTTCGCTTTGACCAAAACTGGACCGGGACTCGACTCACAGGACACTGTCGGGGGGTAAAGATGCTAATTCCACACAAATTCCCGTGAAAAATTGTGAACTATCCCTTAAAGGGACAGTACATAAGTATTAGCAGTAGTGTAGTAAAAGTTTATACTGTCTTCCAAATATAACTATTGTAGGTACAATGGCCCCTCGACTGTTTGGCATATTTATTTGTGCAATTTTGCTCTAAATTGATACAAAAATGAGACATACACACTCTGCAGACACCAATTTTTCAGACAGTTGTCTCTGTGACTAAAACAAAGGTGTGGAAGTTGACAGTAAATATATCGGTACATTACCGATGATGACAGCCCATAATACTACATCATGGTCAGCTCAGGAGATTCAGCCATTGGTGGCTGACGTAAAAATTCAGATAAAACAACACGCAAGGAACGACTTTATCAACAATTCCCTGAAGAGATGACATCAAAGTAACGTGCCACATCACTATGACAACCAGGTACTATGGTACCTGGTAGAGAGTACTATCATGTAATGGAAAAGCTAACTTTCACGTATTCCTGGCTATTTTTCAATGTGATAAATTGGGATCACTGTAATTCATTCATCAGACAGAGGTACATGTTTGTTTACCTGTTTTACTAGTTTCAGTTTCTGTACTTCCTGTAGCTTTTGTCAGAAGAACCACGTTAAGATCGTAAATCGAGTGTACTGGATGGTTTCTCAGTTACGGAAGGTGGGACTGGCAGGTACTAGAACCTGTTGCATGTGCCAGCATGATAGTAACATACTTGTATGTATATATATATATATATATATATATATATATATATATATACACACTGGTCTTCAGTTCATACTGCAGTGAAGAAAGTTGTGGGTCAGAGGTTTCTCTAATAACAGGCTTCATGTGGTAGGAGACCCTTTGGTTTGGAGGTTTATTTTGCCCTCTTTACTAGCACAGTGGGTACAAACTGCTGTCACGCTGAGGAGAAAACTCTCAGTGAAGAAGTAGAAGACCTCACTGACCCCAACTTTCCCACAGTGGCATATCTCTTAGTCAACTGGCAGCAAACCAACCCACCAAAGGGTCCAATCCAGCCCATGGGGTGAGTTTGTGACATGCAAAATTTACTCCAAAGATATTTTAAGGAAGTTAAAATAATTTTAGGTCACTTCATGCTGAAGTCGGTCAGACCAGTGAAATACTCCAACATACAGGATGCATAGAAGTATGAAGGCGGGCATGTCTCAGGAGGTAGACTTGGTCGTCCAATCACCAAAGGGTTGGTGGTTTGAATCCTGCTCTGTCCAAGTCAGTCCATTGTGTCCGTGGGCATGGCACTTCACCCACACTGCCTCCAGTGTCACTCACACTGGTGTATGAATCTATAGGAATGTTCAGTGGTGGTCGGAGGAGCAAATTCCATCAGTCTGCCTCAGATCAGCTGTAACTACTAATATAGTTTACTGCTATTAGAGGGAGAATATGAGAGTGAATGAATTCAATAATGTAAAGTGCCTTGAAAAGCATTATTATGATTATGATGATTATTATGGTTATTATGATTATTATTATGATTATTATTATTAAGGCAGCGACAATGCATGACATTGTTAGAAATGGAAAAACTATTTGACCTCATAGATGAAGCATAAATAAGTCTTAATTCGGCAGTGATTTAGTACTTGTGTGTACTTGACAGTGGGCTATGACATAAAAAAAACAAAAATAGCTTTAATATTGCCCAAAATATAACCAGGGGATAGTAAAGATGTTGTTTGGTTTAAACAGTTGTCCTCTGGGACGCCATCAGATGAGAGGCTGCCACTTATTTTGTCATCATAACACATAGCATGAATAATCATCTTATATCACAAAATGATGTACAGTGGGAGAAAGTGACACCCAGGAAACTGATCCGACTGCACAGGCACAGGTGTGTCCTCAATATAACTAAAAGATAGATTGAAATGATAGAGCTGGACCTGGACATTGGACATCTGGGTGCCTGAAATACTCATATCACAGGTTTTTTTTTTGTTTTTTTGCAAAGCCACAAAATAGAGAAAAACAACAGGAGGTGAGTGATGTGAGAGGAGCATTGTTTTTCTTCCTCTTTCAGTGTTTTTTTTTTAATCTTTAAACCCATTTAACTGTTACAAGATGTGTGATAATTGATGTTTTTCTATGATAAATTTGTCGACTGGTGATCAGTAATGACAAATGTAAATCACTTGGTGGTACTTGGCAGTTATAATCAGTCTGCAGTGTCTCACTGAGCATGACGGACCTCAGAAATGTAAGGTATTTTATATTTAACACAGTGGCTTCATGTCCAGTATTATTTTTACCCAATGAAAACATCTTAGTTATGACTGTTATACTTAAAATGTAAGGTTAGTGGTTCATCAGTTATTAATAAATGTCACCCAATAGATGTTTTTGGTCCTTGGTGGCTCATGGAGTATTTATGACTTAAAACATTTAACTTTAAAAGTGCTATTATACACATATTAATAAATGAAATATGAATAAAAATGCTTTGGTTACTTATTTGAAGATCAACAAAACAAACAAAAACTTCACAGGAAAACATCCCCAGTGTGCAATGATTAATTTTCACTGTGAATCAGAAAACAGTTGACAGGTCAACAGCACCCTATTGTGGACCTGGTTTAACCCACAGACCAGATGTTGAGAACCCCTGCTGTGGAATCTAAACAAGAAAGGGATCAGTTGGCTAGGGCGCCTTCCTCCCTACTGACTGCATTTTATTAATATGAATGAGAAGGATGGAAGACTATCCTATTAACTTAAAACACCACCTGAGTCTAAAACAACATTAGCCTTTGCAGATCATCATCAATCTAAATCTGAGATCACAGCCAAAAACTTTGCACTGATGATTCATCTTGCAACGGCAGAGACTGATCTCTATATTCACCGGCTGTTCCTGTGTTGAAAAACCTGTAGGCTCCATCCGGGCTAAAATAATTAATCTGCCGACGCTGTGGCCAAAGACTCTGTCACGGAGAGGGGCTGGAGTCAGCAGGATCTCATTAATCCAAGAAGACTTCGCTCTGTTCTCCAGAACGGCGCCGCTCGAAGAAAAGTCACAGCGGAGACAGAAACAAATGCAAAAGGGATACGGCCATCAACATCAACATTCTCTATTCACATGAACTTTTGTTTGCACTTGTTCTTTTAGCTCAGCAAAACATCTTTTGACTAATGAAATCCTCTTCTAGTGATCTCTAAATAATTCAAAGCTAATTCCGCACACAGAACCAATGGGAGGCGGAGTCACCAAAGGATTGTTTACTGTTTATTGTGGGATGTGAAGGGATTTGGATGCTGTCTGTCAAATCTACATCTGAGATTTACTGAATACAAATCTGCTCCGACTGCAATGACAACTATCTGATGTAGAAATTCTTATTTTTAACCGGCAGGGTAACTTTTAATAGGGTTATTTTTTTGTATACACCTTAAAACATAATACAAATTTTAATTCAGGGGCCACAACCACACAATCTAACCTCAAGTGGGCTGGACCAGTAGCATACTACTATAATAATTTGACTAAATAATGACAAGCCTAAACTTTTCTTTTAGTGTAAGAATAAAAAAAGTATAAACATTTGTGTCCGATCGAGTGAAACAATCTGTTTTTAAATCTAAGTTAAAAACATATTTATTTAGGCAAGCGTTTGACATGTAGTCGACTGCCCATGTCTTTTTTTATGTTGCTGCTGTCATTTTATGGTGGTTTTTATCTTGGTTTCATCATTTTTATTGTTTTTATCTCATTTTGGAAAGCACCTTGTGAAGCTTTTGGTGTTGCAAGGTGCTATATAAATAACATTTGAATGATTAATTGATTGATCACTTTTTTTTTTAAATCTAAAGATTTATTTTATGGAACTGTTATCCTTTTTTTGAAATACAACTTGTAGAAAAAAGTTACAACCAATTTTACTGATCAGGATTAGACTAGAATAGAATAAAACATTAAGGGGAACTACACTGACATTTGTCCTCTGCTTTTAACACATCACTACATCATGCATCACACATGTAGACTAGGAGCAGTCGGACAGATTGAGAGGCTGTTAAGTGCCTTGCTCAAGGGCACATCAGCCAACAATTCTCTGCCAGTCCAGGGAATCGAACCAAAGACCCATTGATCATAAGCCGACTCTACAGCCGACTAGGCCATGGCTGCTAATATATTATAATATTATATTATATATGCTATATATTATTAAACATTTCATTGTTGCTTTTTAAACAATGACTTCTCCATTAGTGTCATAGATAAACATAACCTTGAATGTACATGAATTGTATATTAAATATAGTCCTCATTTTAAGATCTAGCTATTTTTAAAGTGAAATGACAGGAACCTGTTTGAGATGATGTCAGGGTTTTCTGTCAATAGACTTCCATTGTAAAAATTATTTCTGTCTCATGTTGAGTTCAGCGTTTTTAAAATTGCCCTAGCTCACTTATTTTTCACAGTACAGACATAAAAAGTACATGTACTTGTTCCTCAAACCCTCCTGCCACTCATGATCAAGTTTGTTTCCACCAATTATTTACGGTTTTCCCAGAAATTGCAGTAGTTCTGCAGTATGTTCACACCTATTTTTTACATGTAAGAGTGTGGAGCTGTCGATCCGTCTGTCCTTTGAAGTTCCCGCCACTGCTCATCACCATGGCAACAGTGCTCCTGGCACTATGAAACACCTGCAGACAATTAAGACTGTGGGAGGAGCTCTAACATGATTGATAAACACTGTGGGCGGGGCTTTAATATGACTGACAGACGAATAGATCTGGTTGATTTTGGTGAGTTCAGTGGTTTTAAAACTGCTATATCTCGCTAATTTTTCACAGTACAGGAAAAATAAACATATCTACTTGTCCCTGAGAACCTCCTGTCACTCATGATCACCAGTGTTTTCACCAGTTATTTACAGTTTTCCCAAAAATCACAGGAGTTCAGAGGCATGGTTTAACATTCAGACAGGCTTTACTCCAAGTCAGCTCTCTGTGTCTGCGTGTGTAAC
Source organism: Siphamia tubifer (assembly GCA_020466265.1). Taxonomy (NCBI): domain Eukaryota; kingdom Metazoa; phylum Chordata; class Actinopteri; order Kurtiformes; family Apogonidae; genus Siphamia; species Siphamia tubifer. The sequence goes on from CM035796.1 coordinate 9,672,910, forward strand.
TCCACGACGGTTTCCCAGGCAACGGGGAAAGTCCCTAACTCACAGACAATGGGAGGAGCTTTAGTAGAACTGACTCGGTCCACAAACACTGACAAACAGATTCCACAGCAGATATTTCTTCCTTTCACCAGCCACAACTCCAGCGATTCAACAAGAGACAAGCACATATGGAAGTCTCATTGTATATTAAACTACATTCAAACATAAAGTAGTGTGATATTTATGAAATAATAATCAAAAAAACTGAACTTTCCTTCAAGTGTTCACTTTCTGTGGAATTGAGTTCGAGTGACGCCCAGTAAAACAACCTTAAAATTATACCAGGATGTCAATTTACATGTCATAATGGAAACTTTTATTTCCACATTTTGTTGTCTTGCAACAAATTCTCTTGAAATAGAAAAGGCACCTTTTGTGATTTCACGCCGCATGAAATAAGTGAAAAATAATAGAAAAAGATTGTGAATGTTCGTGTCAATAATAATGCTATTTCCCTGCTCCTCCTAAACTTGATTGCAGATTGTAACATTCTGAGTGGACAGGTCTGTGGAGACACTTTGTTGATATGATTTGAGCTTTTATCAACATGTTTTTGAGCAAACACACATTCAATTGTGAATATCACACATATGTCAACAAAACAAACAGAATGGCCAAAATTGTTCCATTGATACTTAAGGTGCATTTACATTGTCATGTCATGTAGTGAGGAAAAAGACAAGTAAAGTTTTCATAAAAGCTACCAGCTTTTTGTTCTGCCTCCAGCGCATTTATTACCTCCACCAAGATAGTATTAAAATTGGGTCAGTTTGTCTGTTTGTCTGTCTGTCAGCAGGATTACGCAAACAGTCCTGAACAGATTTTGATGAAACTTTCATGAATGACAGATAATGAGTCAAGGAAGAACCCATTATATTTTTGAGTGATGAAGGTCAAAGGTCAACATCTAAAACACATCAGTGGGAAAGATCTCAGGAATTAGACAAGATAGAATCTCGTGTTTTTTTTCCATTCACATCGTCTCACCTTCAGACATCAGATGGGTCAACACCTATGGTTCCATTACATTATGTTTTGACGCCATTTGAAGCCTTGGCGAGAGTCTTCTGTCTCTGACTACCTTGTTGTCTATCGGTTATTTACTTTCTATATTCTGTTTTATCTATTTTATTCTTGTGTTTGATATTTACTTTCTGTATTCTGTTTTTATATGTGCAAATAAACTAAACAAATACAAATAAAAAAAGTTGTAGTTTCAGTAACTGAAAACACTGGTTTTCATGTTTCATGTAGGCCTATGCGATACAAAGTTTTTGTTAATACGTCCCAAACCTGTTCGTATGGACAGGGCCCTAGTAAAATCCCAGTCAAAACAAATGACTTGGTGTCATGATTTATCTTCCTTTGCCTCAATATTCCACTTTTTGTCCCTTAATTAATTAATTTTAAAAAATATATTATTTTAATTAATTTATTCTTTCATTTTCATGCATTTGTATTTATTTCTCTTTATATTTATTTATTCATTTATTTTATTTTTAACTGTATTTATTTATTTTTAATTATTCATTTTGTATAATTATTTCAGCTACAAGAAGGATGACGCTAAAACGTATGTTCTGTGTCGACCGCTAATCTGTTTGACCGTTTACATTGGCCTCACACAGCTGTTATATACCCCTGAGAATTGTTTTCATATTACAATATATATCACGAGGTGTTTTTCTAAGATAGTGCAGCCCTAATTAATATTGTTTCATGCTAAGCAATAACAGATGAGTAATTCATTTCAGCTCTATAATATTTTTGTCCACCACTACATGTGGACAACAGTAATGCTCCACTACATCTACAGAGCCATACATTCACTCCAAACAGTGTTTTATGTGGAAATGACGACCCTACTGCACTGACACACAAAAACCTCCCAGGAGATTCCGGTGCCAGAACAGTCAAACAGCTTTTTGTCCATAAACAGACAGAGAAATTCTGTGGCCTTGTGTTCACATCAAATGCATGACAGACCAAGCTTAACCAGCACAAGTGAGATTCTCATTAGACACCGCTAAAGTGACAAATGAAGCAACTAGAGATGACAACTTTGCTTCACAATAAAAAGCCCACAACAACAGCCACGGCGGCAGAAGAAGCAGTCGTCACCGGCGCCACAGCTTCCCCGTAGGAATAGGAGGCATTTTGATTTGCGAGCGACACTGACTCATTTCCTCTTCGTCTTCTGTTGTGTCCCTCCTTCCTCCTTCTCTCCCTGCTTTACAATTCAATTCATCTCCGCCGTCTTCCTCCTTCTTCTTCCTTTACATCCGTCTTCTTTCGTATCTTCCTTCCTTCATCCATCACTTCGTTTCTACAAACTTCCTTCGCCATGTTTTGAAAAACAAACAGGAAATAATGAGTCGGCTTCTAGATTCATCCAGCGAGACTGCCAGACAGCCAGAGGTGTGGACGTCTGCGTGGGGTTGTTGAGATAAATTGTCACCCCATAGCCCCCCCTCCCACCCACCCCCCCTCTCCCCCAAACACCCCCTTCCCTTCCTATCCTGTATCTATCTGCCTGCTGACACGGTGCTGCTCTCCAACCGGCGTTGTACTTTCATCCCAAACACCCACGAGTCTGGGCAAACAAACATTCACAGATAGCACAGAGACAGCAATAATGCACGGACACACACAAAGCGGCTGACACACACTGACCACCAGCCTCATATCGCCATACTCTCCTCTCCAGGTCTGTGTATGCTGAAATACAACCAAAACATTTAGGAATTGCTGGGATGCAATTTGGAGAAGTACTTTTTGTAGCGCACAGTGGATCATAGCAATTATAAAATATCCTGGTGAACAGAAACTCACTGATCAATGCTCAATGATTCATAAACTGTGGTCAATCCATGGTTATTGTAGTAAAGAAACACTAAAACTAGGGAAGAAAAAAAACCCACATTTGATTAGCTGATACCTCCACCTGGGCCAAAACTCCTCTCTTCACCTCAGCCAAATTCTGGTTGAAAATATATTGTAGTAATTGCTTTGTCTGTTCTGTCCGACATTTTTTTGTATTCTCTGAAAAATGCATAGAGATTTTTTTTACTGTGGAAGCATCTTAATATTAACCTGACTGTCACCATATTGTATCATGTCACCATCTGGGACCTTCTACAACTAATTGGTTTTCAAAGGAGGGGCCTTATCTAATATCATTACATGTGATTAGATGAAGAATCTGTCCATCATCTTGACTGACGCACCGCTTCAGCCACTCGTGTTGAACTTGAGCCGTGACATAGCTCAGAGCAACAGCAAGAAGAAGAGCCATACTGCAACCAAATGCGACAGTATGGCAGCACCTAAACGGACCGCTGCATTGTCTGTAAATGACCATTGTTGTATGTGCAGAAAAAAATCTGAGGATAAAAGGCAACATCAGCAACAGCCAGCGGATATTCCTTGAACTTCGCTATGGAAAACGGGTAGACCAGCGGGTTGCAGATCCTGGTCTTAACGTGTCAAATGTTCCAGAAAAATCCTCTGGCATATGTCTAGCTGGGCTCACTTGGTAGATTGGGTCGCCCAATGACCAAAAGGTTGGCGGTTTGCGTCCCGGCTCTGGCTGTCCACCTGTCGAAGACACTGAACCCTGACTTAGGCTTCCAGTAGGACTGACACAACCTTAGAAACCTACTTGTGTATGAGTGTGTGTGTGAATGGGTGAATGTGAAGCGAATGTAAAGCGCTTTGAGCGTATGTAGGTGGAAAAGCGCTATATAAGTGCCGAACATTTACCATTTGGTAGGGAGACACCAGAATACTCTGGACACTATAAAGGAATGGCAAAAAGCTGAAGACGAACCAAGTGCCCAACAGATGACGGGGACATCAGCCGTGGCACAGACAGCCACACTCAAATGTGACAGCCACAACACCGCCCAGTCATGGGGAGTCCCACCCCGCGACACTAATTGGCTCCTTTTTTTTCCAGATAGCCTGAACTACATGATACTCAGATGGCTGCATGAGCCGAGTGTGTAGTTTGGCATCTTAGCATGGAGCAGAAGCCTGTAAAAATAGTCGACCATGACATACTTTTTAAGTGTCAAATGGACTGCAGTTCTAATATCTGAGTATTTTCAAATATATATATATGTATGTAATAAATTGTATACAAATATAATCAAAATTTTAGGGCAGCAAGTTTCTACTGCATCTTACACTATATTTGGCTGAGAGGGGATCAAAAGTGTACAGCACATGATGTTATTTTACAATATTATCAAACCACAAACTAATGGCATTTTCTTTTCTAGGTTCTCATGCAGAAATGGGATTTGAAAAGAATTTTAATGATTCCTGTTCCATTATTGATATTGCCTTTTGATTTGAGTCACTATTGTTTCTGTTGTTGATTCTAATTGGATTAGAGTAGTGGTTCTTTGCCTGGGGGAGGATGGGGGTGTCGACACTCTCCCTGGGGGGGGGGGGGGGGGGGGGGGGTATTTGGGGGTATTTGGGAGTAACATAGTTGTGTGTGTGCGGGTGTGAAAACAACTGTTGTACGTCACAACATTAATAATCACTCAGCACGTAGTGTACTCGCCTCATGGATGGTGGTCTGTGGGGGGGGGTGCTACCATCAGGGCAGCAGGGAGTCAATGATAATGTGAGTCGAGCTCATTTTCACTTTCTCAGAGCTTTATCTACAGTTCTATAAAAACCCACCACCTCCTCATATAGGACCCACCCCAAGCAGTTCCCTGAAACAATTATTTTATTAAAAAAAAATGGTTGGTCTCTGAACAGATAAACTCTGAGATGTTTTGTCATTTTTTATTTTTAGTCAAATTACATATGACACCATCTAATAAGAGCTAACTTTCAGAAAATCATCATCCTACGGATAATAAATAAACAATCAAGTAAATAAATGACACAAACAATGGGCACATATTCCTGTAAAATGCCTGAAATGACAGGAAGACCTGGTCTTTTTAATACTCAGACGTTTTTCTTTCTAATTTTTTAAGTGTAAATGCTACTGGCAATGAGTAACTGAAGTGTGAACCCTGAAAGAGGAGCACACTTGAATATAATGTTGTAATTAGATCCCTGTAGATGGCTGTGCGTTACGCAGCATGAGGCCTTCACTGAACAGTGGTTTCAGAAATTCTTACAGGGTAGTATTGTACCTTTTTACAGCTTCTATAGATGTATACTGCCATACAAAGCAAAACGGCAGTAACTGCATTTTTGGGCGAAAATTAGTTATTGTGTTTTTTGCAACATTCAAATCATTCTTTGTCATGTAATAAAATGTCTGTCATTTTGGAGAAAATTGGTGGGTCTTTGTACAGTAACTCAACTCAAAAATGTGTGATTTCCTTTAAAATTTGTACAAATGTAACTGTCAACCAGTAATTGTGACAAAACATAAATCTCAGAGTGTATTCAGACCTACGTCATATGGTTAGTTTAAAATTAACTAGAGTTTGTCCCAATTGAATTGTATTTGTAGAGCCCATATTCACAACATGGTTATGTTATAGGGCTTTACAGAGTTGGTTTGAAAAAATAATCAACAGTCGAAGACAGAAACACATAATGTCCCAGGCATCCCATTACACGCCCTTCTCGGCAAAAAAAAAACCCAGTGGGAAAGGACAAACCTGAGGGAGAACCACAGTGTCCATTTGCAGATAGATGTAGATCCAGTCTGTCAGTTTCCCTGGAAAGTCTGGAGTATTTTTTAGGTGTGAAAACAAACATGACAACTCTGATTTGATCTAAACACGTGTTCTGGTTCTAAATGGTAAATGAACATATATAGTGCTTTTCCACCATCATGGTGCTCAAAGCGTTTTACATTAGCCTTACATTCACTCATACACCAGTAGGTTTCTAAGCTCCTGCCAGACCTACTGAGAGCCTACGTCAGGATTCAGTGTCTTGCCCAAGGACACTTTGACATGTGGACAGCCAGAGCTGGGAACCGCCAACCCTTTGGTCATTGGACGACATGCTCTACCAACTGTGCCACAGCCGCCCAACACATAGACTCTGGGCCAATCCACGTTTGGTGTGAATAAAACCAACCTCAAAAACAAGCCAAGGAACCATGCAGCATTTTGTGTTTGATAAGCCACTGCAGCTGTGTGGCATTGTGGGTAATCAATAAAACTGGATTGGTAGCCAGAGCAAACAGCAGCAGCCATGAGCTGTGGACAGATGTGAAGAAATGAGGAGAATGAATGTCACTGACATTTAGTCACAGGCCCATATGAGGCAGTGCACCTCCGCTTCACCCCACCCACATCTTTTCCATCCGACGCCAGCGCAGTTCATCACGTACGTAACCTGGACAACCATCCTTTTTCTCAATAAGAAATCCATCTAGAATAATGAGCTTGACTCCAAATACAAAGGCAGACAGACATAACGTTTTTGACAGAGAAATTTATGAATATAGGGTATAGTCTGTATCCTGTAATTCAGTTGTTATTTTTTAATTCAACAACCGAAAACAGTTGGAGAAACATTTGTGTCCTTGGAACTGATGTGTCAGAATTATTTCAGTTTAATTAAGGACGAAGCTGGAATCAGAATGATCTTTAGAATAATCATTATAATGAGTTCTGTTCAACACAGAACACACACACACACAGGAACATGTATGTGGAGAGATCTCTGCCAGACCAAGGAGACACAGGTACTTATACAGATACAACTGGTACACCAGTTAAAGGAAACAAGAGTTTGGGTAGGGTTAAAACAAAGAAAAGGACACCAAAGGAGGGTTGGTAAGGATAACAACCAGATAAGCTTCAACTGATACAACCAGCAATAAAAGGAGGTCACAGAAAGGTCGGTAAAGATTATTATCATACAACTAACAATAGAAGGTCACAGAAGGGTTGGTAAAACTTTCAACTGATACAACTAACAATAAAACTGTTGCTGACTGGTTAAAATACCCTGGGCTAAGCACAGTCAACAGTTAAAGCTGTCAGATGTAAATCACAATAATATAAAGAAAAAAGAAGTAATACAATGTTAAAGCACAATAGATTTCCATTTCACTGACTTTCGTGACAAAAAGAAGTCGATGCATGTGACACATTGGTTGAATATGGACCAATTCCAGACTGTTTTCTCAATATATAATACACTGAGGCCAGGCTATCACATCTATTATCATTTACAAATGTGGGTTCACTAGCAAAAACTGCGATGAGAATGTGATCCGACCCAAACAAAAAAAAAAAAAAAAGTTCCCATTTGATCTGAAGTAAATATGCAGAAGGTCTTTCCAGGTGTGAAGACAAGACCAAACAGAAGCAAATAAACCTAGAAAACATTAATGAAAATGCCAAAGTTATTATATCCCTGCTGCGTTCATTTCCTCACGTCAGAATTGAGCTCTTCCAGCCAATCTGTGATGTGATGGGGAGGAGGAAGAGGAGGGGAGGAAGGAGGAAGGAGGAGGAGGAAGGAGGAGGAGGAGGGCTGGATGCAGGGAAGAGAAGAGAGATGAAGAACATCTGGAGCTTATGTGATAAGGAGGAGCCACAACACAAGTTCCTTCCACCACACCACCCCGCCATCCGCCCTCAGGAAGCTAGACTTTTCTCATTTCACAGAGAAAAGGATAGACTTCAGGTGATCAATAGCACGCTCAGCTGAGAGGGCATTAGGAAGTCTCTGAGGACTCAACTTGTTGCCGCGGACGTTTTAAAGACAGATCGGGACTCACTAAGAGTATTGTATGATATGGTATTAATGTCACTCTTTCTAGACAACTGCACTGCATCAATTTGTGTAGCCTGGAAACTGACACTTTACAGGACACGTCAAAGGAGCCCAGTATTAGTTCTGCAGTCTGATTTCCCACAATTCACTGGATCTTAAAGCAGTGCATAGTATGAGTTTTATGTTATAATGATCATTCTACCATAGTCCATTTGCAGAGCACTTTTTGTAAGATGTAGATATACTTTACATTAGGGGTCTCAAACATGCGGCCCGGGGGCCAAATGCGGTCCGGCAAAGGTTCCAATAGGGCCCCCAGGATGAATTTGCAAAGTCCAAAAATTATATATAGTCCAGACCATTAGGGTGCACAGTCAAATTATAGCAGAAAAACATATTAAAAGAATTACTCCATATGTTCTTCTCATTTTGATGTGAAAATAATGTAGATTATGCTTATAAATAATGACAACTTCCAATTTCTGTCTTTCTTATAGTGGAAAAAATAACATTAAATTGGGAAAATATTTACAATTACGAACTATCCTGTAACAATAAAATGTGAAAAACATGAAGGAATATGAACAAACTGAAATTTCTAAAGAAAATCAAGCACAATTTTAACAGTTAAGTGTCTTTATAGTAGATCTGATCCATAATGTACATGTGTAAATGATAAATTGAAGCATAATATTGTTAGACTTGCATGTATTTTTCTTGAGATATTTCATTTTTTTTCTCCAAAGTTATTCACACCTTTTTTTTGTTGGATAGTTTTTTTTAAAGCAAGCTCATAAGGTAAAATAGGGTTTGTTTGCACTAAAACAAACACAAAAAATTGGATATTAATTTGGGCTGAATGTGGCCCCTGAAAGGAATGAGTTTGAGACCCCTGCTTTACGTGGAAAGATGAGATGTATATAATATATACTTTATGCAAAATAAAACAGAACAATGTAAAAATCTCAGTAATAAAAGTGTCTACAGTGAAGAAGTGAGATTTAAAAGGTGATTTCTTTGGACTGTTGATCCTCTTCATCATATGTGACATGTCACCTAGGTGTCTTCATATTTTCTTGGCAATAAGTGTCAAAACGTGTCTTTTTTGTCTATTTTTTGGACATTTATTTTTAAGAAGAATGTGACTTTCAATACCTGGTGTTTAACTATCATAATCATAAATAAGAAAAAAGCTGAATACAATGGATTTTCGAAAAGAAGAAAAAAACAGTAGATGTTTTTAACTTGTTTTTATGTCAGAAACAACTGTAAATGTCCTTAGGAAAACTATTTTACACCTGGTCAAACATGCTTTTTTGTCTTGATCATCCATATTATAGCATCAAACATCAACCTGTGTGGAAGTCTCTAAAACAGTTAGTTTCTACAATAGAGTCCAGATATTACTGCTGTTAAATGTTATATAGGCTCAGTTTTGATTTTGGGAATAGTGCAAATGATTCAGTAGTTTCAGTAATGTGAATGTTGTAAAATACAAAATGCAGCACCGTAAAAATGGTCTTTGTTAAAGTGTGAATCATATTGTGGTATAATGGTTTGGCACACCATAGATATGCTTAATAGATATTAATTTATTTAAACATTTTATTGAAAGAATAAGCGTGTTCTGTGTTACAGTGGAAACCGCTTATAGTGGCCACAGATATAGTAATCAACCGCATATATAGATCAAAAGGTCTTGGGACAGAATCTTTTCTATACAAATGCTGTTTAAATAATGTGTTTATAGTAATCAAGAAATCTGCTTATGTTCATTTTTGGACATTTTATGAAAGTAAACATGTGCAAAAATAATTTAAAAATTACATGTAGCTATTTTATTTTTTACTCCCATGATTCCTTTGTGGACATCTGCTTCTGTACTGCACAGAATAAGTTACCATTTGAGTTATGTCTGCACACTGCACAGTACACTATAATTAAACTTGCGTGATACAGTACTGTAATAAAATTCACTAAATGCTGAAGCATCCGTTTCATTTAATTTTTCTCATTGAATAATGATAAAAATGGCATTTAGATGATATTCTGGATAAAAAAATAAGTTAAATACCTGTAAATTTGGTTTTAGTAATCAACCGCTTATGGTGTTCAAATTGCTCTGGACCATCATGATCATTATAAGCGGTTTCCACTGTATTAATAAAAACAGCATTTTCAGCAAATTACATATAATGTGGATAAAATATTCTACTTCTGTATGTGAATCTCCCAAACTCATACACATGGACACATTAACATCAGTTGCATCCACAAGAAGCATTGAATATTTCTATGACCTGACTTTTAGACAAGCACGTATCGTTGCCATGGTAACGACAAGGTCACTTCTGCATTAGTTTATCATTTACGTTTTCATTTTTTAAGTAGATACACACAAAGTCGTTTGTGGGGCCAGAAAGTGAGCATTTAAACCCTCATCTGTTTTATTACATTTATTACATTCTCATCTTTTAACACAAATGTTCAGTCCTCATGGTTTCATACGGAGACGAGCGCGGTGCTTTGGAAGTGCTTTAAAGATACAGATAGACGTGACTTTTAGACGTGAGCTTTAAATGAACCCTAAAAACTTTAACAGCCGCCAAATGTTGAATAACGTTTGAACCTCTAATCCTATCAATACAGTTAAATAATTAAGTTACAAGGCTGTTTCTCAGCTTTTCGGCTCCGATGTGATGCAAAACATAAAAAAGAAGCTTCATTATTATTTCTATGATATGCGTAGATAGCAAAACAACTTTGTTTAAGGCCAAGGAAAGGTTTTGGTTTGACTCAAATCTTAATAAGTTAAACTCATTTGTCCTGTTTCATCTTATGCTTCGATGCCCTGTTGACTTTTTTTTTTTTTATATTTAACCAAGGACACGGCCTTTACCTATTGTTAAACTTAAGAGTTGCAAGTGAATAAAACTTGTCACTGTGAAAATATATTGTTAGGAAGAGCAGGTAGTGCAGGGAAACAAATAGAAGGAAACTTTCTTAACTTGGCAGGAACATTAATTAAAAATGGTTGTCGTCTGGCTGCATAAAATTCATTTCACAAAGCATTTGTTTTTGTATAGCAGAAGCATGTAAATGTAATTTGCAAAGAACCAGTGAGAGGCTGTGAAGGTCAGATGGACAGATGGTTGTTGTTGCTTTCGGTCTATATACGATGGCACATTTGTCTTTTCATCAGAAAATAAGCAATAAGCTGCTTCAGAGCTTTCAACCATCTCTCACCTTCTTCCCAAGTCAATTATATTTTAGGTGCAAATTCAAAACATAAAAACAGTGGGTGATGGGTGACAATTACTGAATAATAATCAAAAACACACTGAGGAGATTGATGTGCCTGCTGTGGATGTGTGCTGTTTTATCAGCATCATAAATAGGACAAATGTTCACTGAATCGCTTCTATAGGTGTTATATTTATATTAGTTTAAAGCCATTTTACCATTGACTTAACCCATAAACACCCAGACTAAATTTGTGGTACTGCCCAAATTAATTTTCATCCTATTTTTAACTCTTTAAAATCGCTTATCAAGTTTTTTTACTCTAATATTAGGATCTGTATTGCTCCTTTTTCAGTAAAAATGTGGTATTTTCCTACATTAATTTTACTAATCGTGTAGATGTTCATAAAAGCTCAAATTAAAGTTGTGTGATATTATAAAAAAAATAAGAAAGTAATTGTTTTTAGTGAAAGATAACATGAACTGATGTAATAATAATAATAATAATAATAAATGTCTACATCCCCTGTCTCCATTTATTTTACTTGTGAATCAATATTGTAGAAGATGACAATGTTTCCACGTTAACTACGGACGTCCAAATGGATCATATTTGATAACCATGAAAAACACAACATAGCAACCTGCATTTTATACCAATTATTTACATATATTGATAGGATTACTGGATCATAAATACTGTATATTAAGCTTTTTATATCAGTAACTAATATCCGTCACCAGGTGTTTTGGGGGGTCTTTATGGGTTAAATACTGTTACGACCGTGATAAACTGAGACATGGAAGCATCAAACTTTCATATAACTACATTTCACACAGTTATTTGTATCATTGTGGCCCAACCAGGAAAAGAACCTTATTATCAATACTGCCCTACAAACTGCATTTTTGGCGAAAATTAGTTATTGCGTTTTTTACAACATTCAAATCATTCTTTGTCATGTAATAAAATATCTCATCTCAAATGTCTGTCGTTTTGAGGAAAATTGGTGAGTGTTTGTACAGTAACTGCAAAAAGTACTAGTAAAGCAAAGTAAAAAGGCAGTAAAGACCATTACTGTGTTCTTACCAATGTCCATTTAGGACCCTGACCCAATAGTTTATAGTTAACCCCTGTGTTAGATTGAAACAGATTATGTAATTAGCGTATTTTCCGTACTATAAGGTGCACTGTCAATGAATGGTTTTTATGAAGGTGCATATGTAAGGTGCATTAAGTGAAGTCAAAATCGTGAGATAAAAAGTCAAAATGATGAGATAAAAAGTCAAAATCATGAGATAAAAAGTTAAAATCATGAGATAAAAAGTTAAAATCATGAGATAAAAAGTCAAAATCATGAGATAAAAAGTTAAAATCATGAGATAAAAAGTCAAAATCGTGAGATAAAAAAAGAAACTAAATTATGAGTTCAAAACCCAAATTAATGAGATAAAAAGCTAAAATTATGAGACAAAGTCAAAATTCCCAGTCACTAAGCACTACCAGAATTAATCCCTATATAAGATGCACTATGGTTTTTGCAGAACTAGTTAATATACAGTAACAATAACTGCCTCATATCCAATAACTGCTGGGGCTGGAAAACAAGAGAACTTTAAGGTCATTTTTCTCAGTCTGGTGTCTGTGCAGTTACTGCCTATTACTTTGTAGGACAGTATAGGTCTTAGAATAGAATATAATTTTACTTTTACAGGAACAATGAATATCACTTTAGCAGTTCTATTCAATTTAGCAGCAAAACAATTTACGACGTATAAAACATTACACAAAATACAAAAGAACAATGTAGGCATGTCAATACAAACACATATGCTGCTAAAGTACTACTAGAACTACTGAAATATATAAAAGCTAACTACAACAAATATATATATATATATAAACACATTACTCACAGGGATCCACAGGTTCTAGATGTGTTACTTTCATGCATGCCGTTCCACATTTATCCAGCAGTGTTCTGTCTTAAAATTACTAATATCTCCCATAATATTGGTCCTACCAAATGTCCATTTTCACTACCATCTTACTTGGCCAAAAATACATAAGTATACCAAACTGCAGCAGCTCTTTCCCAATTTTGTGTGAATCCTCAGCCACACAGACATGTTCACACACAGAGGCCACTTGGGTTTTATGATATAGATACAGGCAATATAGGATATGCACATGGTGGATTAATATAAAAAAAAGATGTACGAGTTATGGCTGACATTTACTTCTCAAATCTAAATATAGTAAGACTAAGTATTAGGTATAAAACCACACAAAGCAAAGATCCTTAGCAACACTGTATCTCAAGTTCAGTATCAGAAAATACTTATTTCACTTGTGCAAGTTGTGCAGTTCTGGGTGTTCACCTCTAACCAGCAGGTTCAAGTGTAAAGTTTGTAAAGTGAAGGTGAAGAATCAAATGCTAACTTTGGCTTGAAAACTCAGACACTGGTAAATCTCTGTGTGGGGAAACTGAATTAAATGTCATCTCTCGAAGCAATTACTATTAAGGTAACCTTATGTAGGGCATTTAAGCATTTGCTTCAGTCAATCTGTTTACTGTTGTGTTGGGGATTCTGTGGAGCCATATGAATATAAAACAGATCTTAAAGATACGTTAGTTTTGTTTAACCGTTTAACTCCTGAAACTTTAAGAATGCCAGTCAAAAAAAAAAAAAAAAAAGATAAGCAACAAAATGGACAATAACAGCCAAAAATGTATAATAAATCAACAAAGTAATAAGTAACATGAACAAAATAAGACACAAATGGCAGAAAAATAAACAAATACAATATTAAATATAGAAATATAAAACAAAATAAGGAACAAAATTAACAAAAAGTCGTAAGCACTTTACATTATTGATCAATTAGTCATTCACTCTCACATGCTCCCTCTGGTGGTGGTAAACTACATATGTAGCCACAGTTGCCCTGGGGCAGACTGACACAGCCCCTCTGACCACCACCAAACATTCATACTCATTCATACACCAGTGTGAGCGACACTAGAGGAAAGGAGGGTGAAGTGTTTTGCCCAAGGACACAAAGGACTGACTAGGACAGAGTGGGGAATCGAACCGCCAACCCTTCGGTTAATGGACAACCCACTCTACATGGCTTCCCCAACACTAAAATTAAAACGTTACTTAAAACATTATTAAACAGCATCTGGAAATGTATAACATTTTGGTGTTAGACAAATTTGCATACGTGTTCTGGGATCTGTTGTTAATAAACCCATTCAGACTGACCTCAATAATAAACAACTGCACTAGTCACCCTCATTTCAAAGAGGATTAACACAGAAAGACTTTTCTAATCCATTATAATTATTACAACAACAAGTTGAAAATGATTGTGTTTGGAAATGTTACTCCAGAAAATCAATGAATGTAATTTTGAATGTTGTTGAGCTGGTATAAACACTATTCATATATAACACCTAACCCCATATATTGGTTGCATTAGAAGATAAGTAGTGTTTGCTGACATGCTATTTCTGTCTATTCTGAGACTTTTCAACATACTTTAACTATAGCCACATAATCTGCAAAAACAATGACAGTGATATCATGCAATATTGTGATCTTTATTGACAAGCTTTGTATAGTACAATGCAAAACTTGTGCTTTTGTATCATGAATAACATGTGTGAAACTGACAGAACAGAATACAGACAATTTAGTAAAAACTACTTATTATAATTTTTGTGGCCAATATTGCAATTAGGAACTTTCCAGAAACTAAATATTAGCATAAAACCAGTTCAGTGTTGGCATCCATGTCATATAAGCAAATGACTGCACTGACTCCAGCACCTGAACTCACAATAATGGGTCAGTTGGTTATTATAAGTGTAGATAATAAGACAGGGACAGGGTGCATAATAGGCTGTCATATTCACAGAAGCCTATTTTTTATTTCATTAAACCGCAGCCTTTGCATTAATATAATGACACACGGTCACACTGATTACGATGTGTAACTTCATTTGGATTTCAACCTATGAAATTCATCCTAATTCTGTGAGTCAATAATGCCTACATTTATAGGGATATACCCCCCACCCCCCCAGGGCAAATTCACTGTATCCCCACAGTCCCCAGATATGAATAAGTGTGTGGAAACGTTTTCCTGGCTACATCTGCACTGACCACAGCTACAGTCTGTCAGAGCCACCCAAAGATTTTGGCCAGAGTCAATTAATTTACTCTTTTTTTTTTTTAATTCCTTTCCGTGTGCAGTACTTTTGGGATTTTTCAAAACCAGAAGTGGAAAGTAATTAAGTATAAGTACTTTGTTGCTGTACTGTACTTAAGTATATTTTTTAATGTATCTGTATTTGACTTGAGTATTTATTTTTCTGGCAACTTTTTACTTTTACTCCCTATATTTTTGTATAAATATCTGTACTTTATACTCTTTACATTCTCAGAATAGATGCGTTACTTTTACAAACTAAACAGATGTGACAGGATGAAAAATCAGTTGCTTCAGAGAGAAAATAAGTGGAGGAAAGAAACTGTGACTTAATATATTATAGTTACATGACTATTATCTCACAATTTGGACGTTTTAAGTTAAAATTATGCATTTTTATCTCATGTTTCTAACTCTTTTTTTTAAACCTCATGACTTTTCATCTCAATTTTCAGTTTTCTTCCGCCATTTTTCCTCCCTACATTTTTGCATAAATATTTGTACTTTATACTTTTTACATTCTCAGAATAGATGCGTTACTTTTTCAAACTAAACAGATGTGACAGTATGAAAATAAATCACATCAGAGGGAAAATCAGTGAAGGAGAGAAACTGTGACTTGATATATTATAGTTATATGACGATTATCTCATAATTTTAACTTTTAATTTCACAATTTTAACATTTTATCTTAAAAGTCGGAATTTTTTATCTCATATTTATTTTTTAAAAAAATCTCATGATGACTTTTTATCTGAGTTGTGACTTTTTTCCCCTAAATTTCCTGCCCATAACCACAAAACTACATAACTGTGACCTGATTAAACACAATTTCAACACAATAACTCACTTTTAAAGGCTTTAATTTTGATACTGTTCCTGGTTAAATAAGTATTATTGCATTCATGGCAAAAAAAATAATTTTACTTTTTACTTTTGTACGTTATTACAATTTAGAATTTGTACTTTTTTACTTTTACTTAAATAGAGGAGTTGAATCAGTACTATTTTTTCACATCAGTAGCTGTACTTCTACTTACAGAATGTGTGTACTTTTACCACCTCTGCCCAAGACATTGGTTGACTGTGTTCTTCCGCAGCGGAACCTAGTTCCCAAACTGACTTGACCAAGTCAAACCCAGCGTATTGAGTTACACTATCATTTGCACGTGATGTGAATGCTCAGGTAATCGTATAAAACAATGAGTCTGCATCACTCCTGTTGCTGGGACAGTCTTTGAACATATCTAACTGATAAAGAAATGACTCGGCGCTCACACGTAGGCGGCTGTGGCTCAGTTGGTAGAGTGGGTCGCCCAATGACCAAGAGGTTGGTGGTCCGCGTTCCAGCTCTGGCTGTCCACATGTCGAAGTGTCCTTGGGCAAGACACTGAACCCTGACTTAGACCCCCAGTAGGACTGACCTTAGACCTGTGAATGGGTGAATGTGAGGCTAATATAACCATGAAGGTGGAAAAGCGCTATATAAGCGCAGTCCTTTTACGTAAGACCCACAATTGGGTCATAAACCTGTATTCTCTGGGTCGTGGGCCTTTATCTGGGCAAAAAATAATGTTAAGAAATCTATCCTGTGCTTTAATGTTATGGAGCTGAGTGTTGTCCAACAGTAGGTGGCAGTAATGTCTTTTAATGATAATTAATCCAAGAAACTTCACTGTATAAAAGAACTGAACGTTTTTGTATCATGGTGAAACTCAGATATGACAAGTACATCACATTAACTACATTGGACAAAAAAACACAGTGGGTTTAAGGCTGAAGACACACCAACCCGAATGCTGATCATCACCAGAAAAAGGTAGCGCTCATCTCCCTGACATGGTCAAAAAAGAGTGAGGAACACACCAACCACTCTACCCACTGGAGTGTACATTCTGTGCTGACGTGTGACATAAAACTGGGAACATTTTTCTCAACCAACCAGGTGAAAAGTAAAGAGAAATTGCACGATGCTATCAATGCAAACATTGTTCACTTCATGGAATGAACTCCAAGATTGACTGGCACTCATTCAGATACAATATGAGCAGTTCATGGCCTATTATACATGACAATAGTAATGTGAAGTACCTGGGCATAGCTGTATTCACATATAAACTTCTCCTTCACTGATTCAGTAGCGGAAGGCTAACCCTCGACCAATAGGATTGGGTCAAATGAAGGACAGGTAATGGTCGATTGCACATGTTGAATCAGCCTAAAAGACTTGATGACAACATTAACGACGGCAGATTGCACAGACCACACAAAGCAGACTCATGTCAATGATGTTTCTACACTGCCTAATAATGTCCAACGACTGAAAGTCACGTTTGTATTTCTTCGTCTTGTTAGAATCTGGAAGAATTCTAGAGAAATCTGGTTCGTTTGAAAGCCTTGAACCTGGTCCTGCTTCAGGAATAAATAAAGTTGAACCAATGAGGAAGCTCCAGATCATCAAGGTCTCAGGGTCTTGCGGTTTATTGCCATCGCATGTAAAATACACAACTGATCACCAGCCAAAAGTCTCATGTCTCTTTGTTTACACTACATTCGATAATATGTTGTCCCATAGTCCGTCTCTCCACCCATACGTGGAGCTAGAGCTACTCCTGTTCGTGGTCGGTTCCAATTGGTTCTGTTCTAAGTACGTGTGCCCTTGTTTGTGTCAGCCCATTATTTCTGCTGTTTACATATTTTAACCCAAACAATCATGGTCTATCATGGTCTGGCTCCTGGACTGGGTCCTTGTCTCATGGCTACAGGTCCATTTGTTTCAATACAGTGTCAGAATATTCTCTGTCATTACCTACATCCAATATATTCTGTATATATTATTAAATACTGTTTATAAACCTGTACATAACATCACTATACTCAACCAAGGTTCAAGGTTCAAGGTTTCTTTATTTGTATCCGTGGGTAGATTTGTTTTGCAGTCCAGATGATCACATATTCCTTGCATACCACACACACACACAACATATATTTGGGGTACATTGGTCGAGATTGTAAATATTTGAAAAACAGGACAAAGTGCTCAGAGCTCTACTACACATCCATAAAATGACATGGTTTGATAAAAGAATAAAATCATTAAGATCAAATTAATAAAAGACAAACATAATAAAACAATTAAAAACTCATAAAAGATAAAAGTCAACAATAAAAATGCATAAATAGAATAAAATAGAGTCACAATAATAATAATAATAATAATAATAATAAATAGATAAAGCCAGGCCATGGAATAAATAATTAAAATAAGTGAACAAAGTGCAAAAGTGTAAACGTGCAATGTCACAGTGTCTTATTGAGCTCAGTGACAGCAGCAGGAACAAAGCAGTTTTTGCATATAACCACATTGGTACTCTAGTATGTTATTGTTATGTTATTTTATGTTGTTATTTGTTATCTTATTAATGGTATGTGAGGGCACCACCTGTACTATATATGTACACATACATTGCAATGAAGCTGATTCTGATTCTAATTCTAAGTGAAAGACGTCCTTCCAATGTATATGTGAGTGTGTCAGAACTGGCTCTTATTAATTGCCACATTTATGTACTTGCATTTAAATATATTTACACTAGAGGATTTATTGGAACATTTGAATCTAATTGTTAGAAATTATTGTCAATGTTTTCTGCCCAGTTTCTCCTGTGCTCAGTGTGTGTGTGTGTGTGTGTGTGTGTGTGTGTGTGTATGTGTGTGTGTGTGTGTGTGTGTGTCTGCATATTTTCCCAGATACTGGAACATGGAGCTGCTTTGGATCCCAAGGACGAGCGATAAGACTTTCAAAGGTCCATTGAACAGAAATCATCATAATGAGGACTAGTTGAAACCACCTGGACTGATAAATGCCACTTCTTCAAGAAACTGTCAAAATAATGCTTATGTCGTTATATTGCTTGTTATTAATGATGTGTCCACCCCTTTAGCTGACTCCTGCTGCTATAGGGACTCCTGTTTTTCAATAAAAGGAGCTTGTTTATTCTGTTTATTCACATTGTCTCTGTGTTATTTAATGTTAGGTTAAAGAGGCCAACCTATCAGAGTGCACATTTTTGGTTTTGTTTAAAACAGGGGTCTTAAACTCCGGTCCTCGAGGGCCGGTGTCCTGCATGTTTTAGATATTTCCCTCTTTCACATGATTCAGTTTAACCCTTTAACTACTGAGACTTCAGCGGTTCCACATAATGGACACATATGGAAAAATGTGAAAACAAAGAAAAACAAAAAAAGGAATTATTAGATAATTCTTTCTTCCATTACACCTCAAAGTCATTACATCATTAACATGTTCTGTAGAGAATGATGAGCTGATTATTAACTCTTAAGTGTCAGAACTGATGTATTCTGAATGAATGGTTTAGTTTAAATATTCCTAAAAATTAAATTGTTTTCCTTTTTTTTTTAACTGTGTTTTTACTGAGTCAAAATGCAAATAATTAAAAAAAAAAGTCAAAATTAGAACTCCTGGGACCAAATTTCAATAATATTTCTCTTTTTTTGGTAAATTTTTCCATGTTACTTATAATTTTGCAAATATTTATTCATACTATTGGTTAATTTTGTTGACATTTTTTTTCTATTTTGTTTTTCATTTATTTTTCCTTTAATTTTGCTCAATTTTTGTCTCATGTCTCATGTTACAAATTATTTTGTTGGTTTATTCTTCATTTTTGTTCATTTTATTGATGACTTTGGCTGGTATTTTTTTGTTGCTTAGTGCAATACTTTTTTCTGTGGAACTGCTAAACCACAGGTGTCAAACTCCAGTCCTCGAGGGTCGGTGTCCTACATGTTTTAGATATTTCCCTCTTCCATGTGATTCAGTTTAAACCTGTAACTCCTGAGAACTATCAAAATAATTGGTAACATGAGTAAAGTAAGACACAAATGGTAGAAAATCAAAGAAAAACACTACAATAGAAAATAAACAAAATGAGCAACAAAAACTAAGAAATATTTATAAAATGACAAATAATGTGGAAAATTTAGAAAAAAAAAATTACAAGAGAATAAAACTAGTATTGAAATTTGGTCCCAGCAATTTGAATTTTGCCTTTACCTTTTTTTTTTAAAATAAAATAAAAATGAAAAATCTTGCTTTTTAGCACCCTTTCCATGCACAAAACTAAAAGGAAAATGGTTGAATTTTTCTGAATATTTAAATCATCCATTCAGAATGCATCAGCACTGACACTTAAAGAGTTAATAATCAGCTTCTCATCAGACTGATAATGATGGAATGGCCTCCAGGTGTAATGGAAGAGGGAAACATCTAAAACATGCAAAAAAAAAAATTTAAAAAGTAAAACAAATAAATAAATAAATAAAACATGCAGGACACCGGCCCTCGGGGACCACGGTTTGACACCCCTGGTTTAAAATGTGCCTCATTTAGTTTCAATGGGAATATTTTTATATTTATATATTTAGCATCGCAACCTACTGGTCCTACTGGTTCATCATTAAACGTTTCTGTGTTTTCACACCGTTATATTCTGTATCATCTGAGATTCATTTAATTAAATACATTTAATAAGCTGAGAGTTGAAGGATTGTACATTTTGCCCTGTTGTTCATTAACACAGGTGATTCCCTTCTGTGCCACTTTTCCAGCTTGTCTTAGACCCCTGACTTAAGGTGTGAATCAGTGTATGTGTGTGTGTGTGTTGTCGCTGGCCTGACCTCCTCATTCAGTGCTGTTAACACAAGAAGGGAGCATTAGCTGAACCTGCCCTGGCACACAGACAGATGGCAAAAATGTGGCAGGTTCCCAGGGCCGCCTGCCCATTTATTATCAACAAGGTGCCAGCTGCTGAAGGCTGTTAGCAGGTGAAGGTGAGCCGGTGTTACAGTGTGTCAGAACTTTTTAAGACAGCTTAGTAAATGATTGCCTGGCTCACGTATGGATGGTGTAGAAAAGAAACAAAACTATCAATCTTGTAAGATGTAATACAGGGATGGGGGAGGTGTTGGGTATCACTGGGTGTTAGAAAGATGAAAAACTATAGGGTATGTGTTTATATGTATAAGTATAGGTGTGTGTAGGTGTTTGTAGGTATATGTAAGTGTATATATAGGTATGTATTGTGTTCAGGTATGTGTACATATATATATATATATATATATATATATATATGTGTGTGTGTGTGTGTATATATATATATATATATATATATATATATATATATATATATGTGTGTGTGTGTGTGTGTGTGTGTGTATATATATATATATATATGTGTGTGTGTGTGTGTGTGTGTGTGTGTGTATATATATATATATATATGTGTGTGTGTGTGTGTGTGCGTATATATATATATATATATATATGTGTGTGTGTGTGTGTACATGTATGTATATATGCATATGCATGCATGTATGTATGTATATGTGTTAAAATAAATGAAAATGAGTTTGAGACCCCTGGTTTAAATCCTTTAAAATAAATCTTGAATTCCACATTTCCACTTCCTGAGTGACTTTTCACAATTCTACAAGGAACAAACACATGATGAACTATATGGTGATTTACTTTAACTTAAAATAATCGTACGCAAACTGGTTAACCCTTAAAACCCCACTCCACCACCTGTGGTAAAAGTGGATATTTGTCAGAAAATGTTCAGTCTCATATGCTTTAGAAGTCAGGTAAAGTGGAGTTCCTCAGCTTTTCAGTCATTCTAAACATGTTTAATGAATGTATAAAGGCTCTAAAATGTCTTAAAATCTCTTAATTTGATTCGATAAATAGCTGTAACATGTATGAAAATCTACATGTGGAAATGAATGAATTAAGAAGTCCATAATGTGTTTAACTTTGAAGTTACAGATGAAAAAAAAAGTCATTTTACAATATTGATTTCCTTCTGAGACAAAGCAAATGAAATGTTCAGTGAGTCAAATAAAATCAAGGTTCTCCTGTTTCATACCTGATGCCAAGTAAAACAAAATAAATACATTAGATTAAAAAAAAAAAAACTAGCACAGATCAGCTACCTGTACTAGTTTACTCTACATCTGAGGTTAGATAATATACTAAGAATAACCAAGTATGAATCCAAAAACCAACCAACACAGGCCATTTGACTTGGTTGTAATTTTACTGATATTACTTTTACCTTTTATGTAGTTATTAGTGCTTCTATTTCAGTATCTGAAAGCTTCCATCACTCACCACAGACTCAAAATGAGTCACACAAGCAACATTTCACATGTATTTTAGTGAAGCCAAATGGTTAATGGTTTTGTCCACATATACTCTGACATCCTCCTGCTGTAGGACATTGTTTCTAGGAATATGTGTGAGTCAGACTATTATAGTAAAAAAGTGTCCACATAAGCTGACCTGTAGTAGATGACAGGTGGGTTGGCTTTGGCGGCACAGTGGAATCGCACCAGGTTTCCCTCCAGGACAGGCTGAGGCTCCACCGTCAGGTTAACAATGGGCAGATCTACGAGAAGAGACATGGGGGGGGGGTAAGGTCATGATATAATGAAGAACAGAGGAACAGCAATAGAAGTGATTCCAAACCAACTGTAGTCTTTGTTACCCATCGTACAGACATTAGTGTGGTTTTTTCCTGATCTGAGACGCCAACATTTATAGCCCCAACCACAGGTCTATTGATGTAAAAGGTCAGAGGCGTCGAATTATTCAACTAATTTAAAAAAAAAAAAAAAGGCAAAATTAGAACTCCTGCGACCAAATTTCAATAATATTTCTCTTTTTTTGGTAAATTTTCCCATGTTACTTATAATTTTGCAAATATTTATTCATACTATTGGTTAATTTTGTTGAAATTTTTTTTTCTATTTTGTTTTTCATTAAATTATTTTTCCTTTAATTTTGCTCCGTTTTTGTCTTACTTTGTTCATGTTACAAATTATTTTGTTGGTTTATTCTTCATTGTTGTTCATTTTATTGATGACTTGGGCTGATCTGAGACGCCAACATTTATAGCCCCAACCACAGGTCTATTGATGTAAAAAGGTCAGAGGTGTCGAATTATTCAAGTGACAAAGTTGGATCGACATCTACACGGAGCGTGACCAGTTTTTAAGCTTTTTTCACATCGTTTGTCTTAGAGCAGGGGTCTCCAAATCATTTTCTTCAGGGGCCATATTCAACCTGATTTGATATCCAATGGGCCAAACCAGGAAAAAGAAAACATAATAACCTGGAAATATTGACAACTACACATTTTCGTCATCGTTTTAGTGCAAAAAAACAAAAAAAAAACAACACCCATTACATTAAAAAAATACTTTTATAAATTATCCAAATATTTAAAAAAAAAAAAAAAAGGTTAAATTATATATTTCAACCAATGGGAGGCCTCAGAACCAAGCCTTCTTGAGTAAACACAATCCCTTGTTGCTATGGCGATGTTGAAAAACGGCCTTTGATTGGTTGAATTAGTGTCACACAAGCATTTTTAATTAGCTTTCAGGTAAATATAAAATATTAATTTCTGAAATTTGACCCAAGTGACTGGTTTTGTGTTGAAGGGTCACATATACTGTAGAGGTGGATTAAATTAAATTGCTAAGAACTTCCATAGACTTGTTTATTTATTACGCTGCCAAGGAATGATGGAGTAATGTACAGTAATCATCAGGATTGTCTGTTTTTTTTTTTTTTGTCTGATTTTAGCAAGATAACTCAAAAAGTTATGGACAGATTTGGCTGAAATTTTCAGGGAAATGTTGATACTGACACAAGGAACATGTGATAAAAGATGGGTGGTGGGCAGTGTGTGTGTGTGTGTGTGGGGGGGGCTTTCAGGAGGGGGGCTGATATGTGCGCTCTATGAGTTCTTTTCTAGTTTCCTTTTGTAATAAATTTGTTGAACTGGAAAGAGACTTTACAGACACCTTGTATATATTTATAGCATTAACAAAGTCTGTGTCAATGTGTGGACATGCTGTGTTATACATTAAGGTGTAATGCATAGGAGGCAGGTAGCGGCAGATTTTCACACTTGGATAATGAGAAAGTTTCACAAGTATTATTAACAAAATTAAAATTAAAGCTGCTTCTGTCTTTGCATCATGATTAGAATTTTTTTTTTTTTTTGCCAAAGCACCAAGAACTTTGGATGAAATGTTAAAAAAAAAACAGGCTATTAACAGTTACCGCTCAACCATGTGCATGTAATACCATCTACTGATCTGTTCCGTCGCCTCTTAAAGCCACTCGCTCTGTTTTGTGCTGCTGTTTATGATGCCTTTTTGTGATGGATGAGACGTGTCTGGAGTGGATCCACCACACAAGCTGTACCCAAGAAGAAACGGATGTTCTTATGTGGGAGGTGCAGAATCACTAAGGATGAATATATGGCATTTCACATTTAATTAGATTGAGATATGTTGCCCAATGTAACAAATGCTCAGAGGAGTTTTAGGCAAAGAACCAAACAGAACTGATGGGACAGTACAGGGACAGTGTGGTCTCACTAGCTTTGGCTTTTATTGAGCACAAGCTGCCTCAACAATTCACCAATTCATGCATCATAGCTCCTACTGGCAGCTCAATTATTCACATTACAGCAACGTGGTGACAATATATATTTAATACTAGACTAGTCATTTCTTTTGGGATCAATTAAGAAATTCTACATCACATTAGAAAAGATATCATTCATCTCTTTGTTTGTGTGATCTTCATTTACAGTAGTTACTTCTGCAC
>CM035796.1:9702835-9730925 GCA_020466265.1 Siphamia tubifer
GATTTTCAAAAATGTATATCAATAATGTTGTGACGGAAGAGCTAGAGTCCCGCGTTGAACTGGTCCCGAGTTTAGCAATGCGCGCTCATACACACACACACACACACAGGCGCGCGCTCATACACACACAGGCGCGCGCTCACACACACACATAGCGCAGCCTTCATTCAACTTACCTGCTCCATTCACCGTCTGTCCGCTCCGTTCCCGTCATTGTTTCTCAGACAGTCATCACAGTAGTCTCGGGTGCACACTTGACCACTGTTTAAACATCTTCATCCATAGTTTTGTCGTTCGTCAAACATCCCTTCAGTATCCACCTCACATTCACAATTCCCACCTGTCAAACCGAGCGCGAGCGCAACTTCCGGGTTATAACGCCGGTAGGCGCGGGAAACCGTCTGACGTCCTGGTGACGTCACCAAAACAGAGTTTTTTTTATATAAACGATTTTATAATTTTTCTGGACTGTTGTAGAGGCCCATCAGTGATTTTACTGGGTGTGTTTTAATTTTTGGCAATTTATAGTAATGTTGTTTAACTAAAACTTGAAATGCTTGGTCAGTAGTGAGCAATTTTGCCTCTTAATTACCTGGGGGAGGAGCTTCAGGGTTTTAAAAGAGGGTCTTTCTCCATCAGGGGAAAAAAAAAAAAAAAAAAAGCCAGTAGAGGGAAAACACCAGAAGAAGAAGGTACAGAGAAGTGAAAGAATTAACTAAAAGGACTTGTTTCTTTAATTGGGTTTTTTGTGTGTGTGTGTATTAAGAATGGACTTTATTTGGGAACGATGTAAATACTTCTTCTTGGACACTAAAACCACATTTTTTGCACTTAAAAGACGAGCATAATAAAGCACCTGAAAAATAATTTTTCGACTACGCCATCACTTATTTAGTTATTTTTTTTACAAAGAAGAACCCCGTCACATATGGTGTCAGAAGTGGGATGGCTAGTCGAAAGCGGTTTAATGTTTTTGTTGTTGTTTAATGAAACAGTGTAAAAGCTAAAAATACATCAGCCGACGCGTTGCAGCCATGGGCCTTCATCAGGGCACAGAAACTAACCATGGATGAAAGGTTAAATAGGCACCTAAGGCTGTCAAAAGGGGGTGGAGCCATTAATTATAATAGTGGAGCAGACAATTAACTAATTAAAAAAAAAACACACATTAAAATAAACATACACATTAAAAAATACATTTAAATATTTTTTTTAATTAAAATTAAAAAAAAAAATTTAAACATACATATCGTCAGCTTCATACCATAATTACCCAAGTCATTTTTTGTGTGTGTTTTTGGAAAATGAGAAAAAACACATTTTCTAAAAGTCACATCCATATTTTTTTATTGATTTTTTTTCACAGAACATTCAAGTAGATGAGAAGAAAAGCATGAAAAAAGAACAAAATCCAACATTTGTTTTATGAAATAAATTTGCCTTTGACTTAGACAGTTTTTCTGAGAACATTTTACATACATTCAAACTGCCTAAGTTAAACAGCTGGTAACAAAATGAATGACTTGGGCAGGTATGTTTTTGCACTTGTTGTTTTGTTTTTTATGAGTGTTCTGATTGGTCAATGACATAGGCAAAAAGACAGGATGATGCAGCAGTGGTAGGGGAGTAAAGTTATGCAAAAATCTCAATTTGACCAAAAATTGACTTATTATGGTATGAGGCTAACGATATATATATAAATATATATATTTTTCAAATATATATTCTCTTTTTTCCCCTTTTTCTTCCCTTTTTCCGTGTATATGAGGCTTATATATGTGTCGTATGTGTTTTCCTTTGGAGCCTCAGTGTCTGAGCGAGTGTGACATCAATCAACCCATCTTTGCCCCATGGCCAAACTTTTCAAAACTTCCCTTGCACATCAATCATAGCTTGTTGAGACATTGGGCTGAGAGACAGTCAAGGAAACAAACACAAAGGACGGGCTGAGAGCGCAACCCTGTCAAACTGTGTCAGACTGTCCACTTATTTCAGACCCACTGTCTTACTTTTACGCAGGAACATAGAGGTTAATCTGATTTAAAAAAACAAACAAAAAAAAAAAAACAAGTATATCCTGGGTTTGTTATGTTAGCTTCCATCATTCCATGCATTTAAGGCTTGAATGAAGACAATGAAATAATACTAAAAAATTAAAAGTGGTTTTCAGACATCTTTTCATGACATCTTTAATCATCTTTTGTTTTTGTTTTGACATGAAGGGAGTAAAACGGCATAAACACATCTTTAGGTCCAGGTTTGTAGTGTTCTCCTACTTGAATCTCAGTTATAACATTGGTATCTATGTGACTGTGTTGGCAGCAATTTTCCAAATGGGTTTATTTTTTGATTAGTTTTAAAAGATGTTTAATCGTTTTAGATCAAATGGATATTTCACATTTCTTCTGTAGTTTTGTTGTCCAATTAAATCAATCAGTCAAATTGTATTTATTTATTAATTTTCATACATTACTGTACATGTGGAACATACAGTAAAGCCCCCATTATCCCACAGTTACAAATAGTTAAAAATAAACACAGCAGAATGAAACATTCTTAAAAAGTAAGAATTTCATTAAAAACCAAACAATAAAAAAGTACATTTTAAGTTTTAGTATTAGATTTTGTTTTCTCTTTTCCTTGGGTTTTTTTTTCCTTATTTTATGTATTTATTTATTTTTTTGGTTGGTGTATTGGGGAAGGGGAGAGAGGTTTGAGGAGAAAATAAGAAATGTGAGCATGGTTTTATATTTCAAGCATTGTTTAGCTTGGTAGACACTGTGTTGTTAATGCTCAATAAAAAACATATATATATATATATATATATATATATATATATAAAGAAAAGAATAATATAACAATAGTGAAAGGTTTACTGTATAAGTGGTAAAAATTAGGTCCTTGATAATGCTTTTCCAGTTGGTAAGTAGACCCATCCGACTCCAAAAGGAGCATGTGAAGGTGGTTTTCGGTGAAATGACACCTTTAATAAACTCTGCCCCTTTGAAAAATAAGCTTCAATTTTGGCTCTGACTGTATTGAAGATTTAGTGGTTTAAAAATTGACTGAATTAATGAAAGACAATGAACTGGTTTAGTAACATATTCATCTAGTGCATGTTAATGGTCAAAACTAGCATGAATGGTTAAAATCTTATATTATTGTGAAATATACTTTATAATTTTTTCCAGCAATTTACAAACACAGTGCTTAAGTTTAGTCTTGAGTTGTTTAGTGCATCTCAAGGACATGATGCTACTCATGCTAAAATGGGTGAGGTTAGATCAAAAGTGTTTCCAGGAGGTGTCATGGCGGCATGTATCTATATTTAGAAATGAAGGAGAAAATCCAGAGGTATGGCAGTCAAATGGTAAATGACCAAACTCCGAGCTCTTAATAAAAGACAATGACCTTAGGGCAAATTGTAACTCTGTAAAATATTGTATTCTTATACCAGTAAAAATAAGTTTATTGTAATAAAATTCATATGTATTTTTACGTGTGTGTGTGTGTGTATATATATATATATATATATATATATATATTCTTTTCCAATTTCAACTAAGAATTTTTATTATTCATAATGAATGTAGTGTTTTGATAATTACAATGACTAGCTCTTATTCTGAAATATGGAAATAAAAAGAACCATATTAATATTTTATGAGCTCATGATTTAGAAAAATCCCGGATTTCAAAATAATTAAGTATAATTTTTGTTAAAATCTTCTTCGAGCATGCCTATAGGGTAATAACATCTTAATTTGTTCAGAAATAGAAGTTCCTAGTATAGGACAACAGCGCCACCATATAAACATGACACATATTGAAACTAATGATGCAAACAACATGCCGCCATGACACCTCCTGGAAACACTCTTGATCTAGCCTCACATATACTAAAATGACTAATGTGTAATGACTAATTGTTTGCATTTGTCATTAAGTTCCTCAACAATGTTGCTTCAGACTATGCTCATCTCATCTCAGCATTTGCTATTGTTTCTTTGGTTGAAGGCGGATTTAATTCAGTATAGCAGGTGCTGCTACAGCTGCTACCCTATTAGTTTGTGACAACGCAACTCTTAATGCATGCAGGGCTGTAGCTGCAGGGGTAAAAGGTGGTGGTTACTCTACAGGCCAACAGCTGGTGAGAGCCCACAAGATTTCCAGGAGGATCTATGAATTAATTAATTGGTGGCAGAGCAATATTTCAGTTATAAGGCTGAGAATTCAGGCGTGCACCTATAGGAAACATAGCTTCTATAAAGACATTCTGATTAGAAACCTATAGTCGATAACGTCATTTCCATTACATTAGTCCGGGTTTGTCTTAGTGTGGTCACTGCTTGGCAAATTTACAGAAAAGTATAATCACAATTATTTGATTTGACACTGAAAACAAGATATGGGATGAGGTGCGAGTGTGAAAATTTTAGGAGAATAAGTTTAAAAAAAAAAAAGAAGAAGAAAAAATAGCGCAAACAAAGATTTTTTTTCCCATCAGTTTCATTTAACATTTTAATGGCAAACACATTCTACATTAGAGAAATAAGAAGTAATTACTACAAAATTAATAAGTAGGTATCTTTAGTGGTATTTGATTATACATTTTCTACATTATTTTAACCCATTTCACATTAATCTCATTCAACGTTTTTATTTTTTTTTTCTTTATTTTCTTTGTGACTGTGAGAGCTACTATGTTGAGACATATCCTCCTGAAACCAGTTTTATTCATTTATTTAACATTTAATAATTGTCTTGATTGCATAATAATCGATCAGTTTTTCAATTAGATTTTTACATTTTTGTTTAATTTATTTTCTTATTTTTTTAATGTAATGGACAGCATTTTTTTTTAATGTAAAACAGTGAAACTTGTGTCCCTTACAGAGCATATTATATTGTTTCAGTGTTATGTTTTATGTGTTGATCTTTCAAACACAATAAGTTTAAACATATCAACAAGACTGAAACTAAAAATGTGAATAAGGATTTTTTTTTTTCTTCCCTCTACTCGATTATCATGTCACGAGCCCTCATATTTATCATGTCCTTGAATGTTAAAATGTGCATAAAGAAGATTAACCTTCTAAATACTAGTACTTGAATCAAGGATTGTCCTTCACTCTCTAGTGCTGATGTCTTGGTGTCGCAAAATCAACAACTCGGATTTACTCAAAATCCACTTTTTAGCATTAGCATTACAAACAAGTTTACAGCTCAAAAACTGTGACTTGATTACACCTTACAACTGAGTATGTTCTCACTTCACATTGCACTAGGGGTGTTTAAAAACTTAGGAGCAACCTCGCTGCAGTGGGATTCAGTGCCTTTATCCAGCGTTAGAATTTGTGTGAAGCAACAGTGAGCCCAGGGCTGAGGGAGTAGTAAGCCCATGGTGTTAGCCCCAAGCTGAGAGTAGAGTGAAATGCCCTCCATATGTCTGCAGGCTGGAAGACACCACTCGTCCAGGAACAGATGCATTAAGATCAGTTACTGTTTGGGTTCAGATTTTGGGTGAGAGGTTGTGAGGATGATGCTTCTCAGTCTGCAGCCTCCAGCTCCTCCATCATGGCTGTCAAACTCATTTTGGTTCAGTGTGTAGAGGTGGGTGGGTCGGTCCAATTATCAATACTATTGATACCAAGTCAGTATCGTATAGCAGTGGTCCCCAACCCCCGGGCCGCGGGCCAGTACCGGGCCGCCTAATAATCAATTAATTATTTCTCTTGTATTTATTATCGGAGTCTGAAGAATCTTTTATTTTGAAAAATGACTGGATTCTCTTGGTTACATCTCTGTCACTTGAACACCAAAAATGTAACCCACGTGTTAGTAGAATAAGTAAAAAAACGGAGGGAAACGCATACCGAAGAGACAGAAGAAGAGCCTCCAACTTCCAAGAAAAGGAACAATTTTAACACACAATACCAGGAGTTGTACTTGAAATATGTGTAACTGACAGATAGAATAAAAAAAAAAAAAGGAGAGTAGATGGTGGTCAAAATAGAGCCTGAGTCAATAGTTCAATTAATAAACATTTCAACATTTATGCAGAGCAAAGGTTAAAAACAAAAACATCATATTTAAAATACTAAAAAAGAGTGGTTGTACATATAATGTAATTAAAATATAGGGGACTGGCCGGCCACAGATGCACGCCGTGAAGGGGGGGGGGGGGGGGGGGGTCGCTGGAGCAGAGAGCCCACTACACGCACACCCACGTTTATATCTGCTCAAAAATGACCAACACCTGTGCGCTCTGACTAACGGTACGGGAGTTGCCGACGGACAATAGTCACCGTCGGTCACATATGGATTTATCGTGACAGGTGATTCCCACAGACCAAGACCCCCCCACCCCACACACACCCCCGGTCCATGGTAAAATTGTCAAACGTTGACCGGTCCGCGGTAATAAAAAGTTTGGGGACCACTGTCGTACAGTATTAAGAGGCTACTGGGAATGTTTGAGCAGTCAGTGGTCTCCAGTGTCCTGTTCTTCAACATCTGTACCAGGGACGATACCAGCGACAGTTTGGTCCTCCCCCGTCAGGACAGGACAGTCTTTTATTCCAGCTGCACTCAGGCCCTTCAGGCACGAGGAGACCTGCAGCTAGAGTTGATAGGTTTCCTGACATGTTCATTTGAAAAACTTGAAAACAAGTAAGACCAATGAGTTCTTTTATTAATTGCAATCTTATTTATCAATCAATCGATAAATTAATAATGGATTTGACTTTTTTATGATGGTGCAATTATGCTATTCAAAGGCCGACGGCAAACACTTGCAGACACTGGTTTCCACGCTCGATAGAGGGCACTGCGGTCACGGCCATGTCACGGAAAAACAGGACTGAGTTAGACCTCTTTATATATATACGCTCTTTGCTTACACTGCATATATAAACCAGCAATGGGTTTATATTTAATGCATTGTCAACTCTGTTTTTCTGTTTGTCTTCCTCTTTTTAAACGTCATGAGCTGTTTGACAACTGATTTTCCCCAGAGGCACCAATAACGGTTTCAATCAAACAATCAATATCAACAATCAATGTCATTGTGTATTATTATTATTATTATTATTATTATTATTATTATTGTTGTATTGATTATTGTTGCATTCTGCACATGTTCGAAATAAATCATTCAAATCAAATCAAATATCGGTATCAGATCGATACTAGCTTGGTTGGATCGATACTTTAGTTTCAGTTTCTCTCTTGTATGCATCGCTGTGTTTTTGTCAAAGACATGACAGCCAGGTGACCAGGTTCTGTTTTAAAGTGGACTAGACACATTTTGCTTCTCGTCCCCCCTCTTGTGGACGTCCACAGATGAACTGGGATGAAGTGGGACCTCCAAACGGTAAAGATGCCCTGAGGCTGGATGGTAATTGAGCTGGAATACCTTGACTGCATCATGTGTCACAGACATGGGAGTCCCTCAGTCTAAGTACGTCCCTCCTCTTCAGTTTCCATTGTGTGTCATCATGTGTTTCACAAACAGTAGCACATGCACAACACACGCACAGACTGAGAAACAGTGGAAGAATGGAATGGTAGAGCAGCGTCATGTGACTAGATTTTCATTTTGAGGCCAAAAATGAAACAAGAAGAAGCTAAACGATGTATAAACTGGCTAAAAGGTACTGATAATTATTGTTAACATTTTTGTATTACAGTTTCTGAACCTTACCTGAAAAAAAAGAAAGTTTCCTGGTGATCATTTAGAGTATTTTGCTTAATTATCTAAAGAAAAAAAACAATTTTTTTTAGACATGCCATTGTATTGAGGAAAGATGCTTTGTTACTGTTCTATTAAACTTACTGTGATAATAAAGTCATTTCTATTTAATTCTAAACTTTGTCCCAATTCTGTCCTGGGTTTGTTAATAAGAAAGGAAACATAACAAAACACTTAAAAGTCATGAAAATGTGTTGAGATTTAATAATTTGATCATGCATCCACTTCAATAATAATATCCATCCATCCATCCATCCATCCATCCATCCATCCATCCATCCATCCATCCATCCATCCATCCATCCATCCATCCATCCATCCATCCATCCATCCATCCATCCATCCATCCATCCATCCATCCATCCATCCATCCATCCATCCATCCATCCATCCATCCATCCATCCATAACATGGTTCATGGATGAAAATCTACTTAGATTTAGGTTTTTCTTCTTTTCTTTCCTTATTTTTATTGTATATTGTGTTTTTTTTATCACTTAGTTTGAAGCATGTTTGAAATAAAGATTAAAAGAATAAAAAATAAATGATTCAAACACGGGTCAAGGTTCAGCAACATTCTCAACTGTTAATCTTCTCTGCAATTTTTACAAATCACAATTTCATCCCATGGTTCTGGTTGGACATTTTGGCGTTGTGGTTTTGGACCATGGGTTGTATATTTGACACCCCTGTCCTATTTAATTTGTATTAATTACATTCAGTCATTAAAAAAAATAAGCCAGTGGTGATGATATTTATACAGATAAGTAACAGGTCAATCACTGTTAATGTATAATCTGTTCTTGAATGTATAGGAAGAAAAACATAAGAGACTTATATAATAATATACTTATATATACACTTATATATAATGGTCAGTCTTTGTCATCAGACATGAACATGTTTCTTTTGTCTTTGTATATTTTTTTCCCATGTCTTTGTTTTAATATTCTTTCCATCTCCTTTTTAATGTACAGCACTTTATTTTCCCCCGTGGATCTTTTAAATTTGTTATACAATTAAGTTGATTGATTGATTAAATAAAACTTATTATTATTTTTATTTGGGCTACAGTGTTTGTATGAAAGGTTAGGGTTAGCTTATTATTATTATTATTACTATTATTATCATCATCATCATCATCATCATTATTATTATCATTATCATTATTATCATCATCATTATCATCATCATCATCATCATTATCATTATCATTATTATTATTATTATCATCATCATAATTATCATCATTATTATTATCATTATTATTATTATTATTATTCTTATTATTATTGATCAGTGAGGAGTCTATTTAACATTTATCTGTCAGTTTTCTTATGCATTTATTATGTAACCTTTCATAACGTCCACCCAAAAGCATTAGACACAGTCTGATGTCAGAGCAATAAGTGCCTGACAGTGAAAATCAACAAAAATGCCAGTCAGCACTGAAAAATGCAAATATAGTGATATAAAACACCAAGGTCATTCACTTACCTACTGGCGAGCTTTGAACAAGTGAATAGAAATGAAGGACAATATAATGTTTATTTTCCGTCTTATCTCCTGACACATGCCGCTGGTTAATAAACAATATCTTTTTCCAACTAGTGTGATAATGATATTTAATTATGTTGTATTTATATACAGTTATAATGATGTCTGCTTTATTTTTAAAGTTTGACTGCTAAAGAAACAGTGCCAGAGTGTACCAGTTCTCCTACAGAAGTGTTTCCATGACCTACAATACGCTTGAGTCAAGAGACAAAAATGGGACATGACGTCTCAGATCATTTACACCAGAATGACGAGCAGAGATGCTTGGGAAAAAAAAATTATCGTTTTTTTTTGATGCACTTTATTTTCACTTGTCACTAGTGGAAAAAGGGCATCAAGTCAACATGTGTTTTTATTTTCCTTATCTTCATTATATTATCAAAACGCTCAATTTGGTTTTGGATTTTGGCCTAGTTTTAGTTAATGTTATGAGTTTTCATTTGAGAAATTAACATTTTTAGCTTATTTCCATTTATCACATTTCTCAAAATACTGGGTAAGGCCTTTATTTATTTTGATTATGATGATTAACAACACAAGAATAAAAGGTACTAGGTCATTTTTTAAAGAAGGTTTGTATTGAAGGTAGGCCTTTATTTCAAGGTTTCTTAATTATTAAGTAAAAATTAGGTGTTTTTTTATTCAGTTTGTTTGTTTGCTAACATTCTAGCAGCAAAATTATTGGTTGAATTTATACCAAATTAGGTTTATACTGTATTTTGCCAGTGACACAGAATAGATCAAATCACATTTTAGAAACAGAATAAAAATGAATTTCTTACATTTTACTCATCCACTTATAATGGGCTTAATTTCAAATGTTTGTAGCAGCAAAACTATTGGTCAAATTCAAACCAAATTGGGTTCATGGATTGACCATTGCAGTGACCCAGGAGAGATAATAATGGATTAGATTTCTATAGCGCTTTTTAAGGCACCCAAAGCACTTCATAATATTGATCCATTATTCATTCACTCTCACATTCTCACTCTGGTGGTGGTAAACTACATTTGTAGCCAGAGCCATGGCCAGTGGTGTAGTCATGTTAGATGTGGATATGTTGCGGGAAAAGTAGGTCAAAGTGTAATTTTTTGGTGAATTTTTGGGGAATATATATATATAATTTCCATGTACTTATAATGGACAAACTTAAAAAATATATATATTTTTTTCCTATTTACTTCAACTTTGGCACATTTACAGAGGCCTTAAATATGCTGACATCCACACATGTACATGATGACATTCACTGGTTTACCAAAATATACTATAATACGTGTGAGGGGCGGGGCTTATTGTGCCTGGTGTAACTTATTTTGAACGGCTCTTATTCATAATGTTGATAAAACTGCACTGCATTTTAAAAAGCCAACACTTCCTTAACTATATCAAAATAAAAGCCATCTAGTATTTCATTACTTATTAGAGCTTTTATTGTGTAACTGTGTTTTTCCAGAAATGACAGTTTTGTTGAAAATATATGACTATAAAATGTTTATATCTGTGTTATTTTTGACTTTTTGATCAATTCATATATACAGTCTGATCCAATTCTATATCATAAAGAGCTACATCTTTTCATTCACAGTAAAATAATAGCATAATAACCTAGAAAAAAATGACAATTAAAAATTTTTGTTTTGTTTTAGTGCAAACAAACCCCATTACCTTATGAAAATACTTACTTTAAAAAAAATCAATAAAGGTGTGACTAACCTGAAAAAAAGAAATTAAAATCTCAAGAAAAATACATGCAATTCTTATCAATATTATGCCTTAATTTATCATTTACTCTCATGCATTATGGAGCAGATCTACTAAAAGCACTACATTGTTAAAATTTCGCTTAATTTTCTTTACAAATTTCAGGATGTTCATATATGGGTTTTTTTCCCCACATTTTGTTGTTACATGATAGTTTGTAAGTAGAAATATTTTCCAAATGTAATGCTATTTTTGGACTAAAACAAATAGAGTAAATTGAAGTTGTCATTATTTATTTCATTCATTCATTCATTCATTTTTTATTTGCTCTTTTTTTGCATGGAATGCATACATAAATCAAACTTCACCATCCATATATACAATAGTAGACTTCACACAAAGTAATGCATCCCATGTATGAAGAACTGGAGCAGGTTGAAGAACAAAGTCTTATTTAACCCCTGCCCCATTCTCAGAACATAGATATAATATTGAAAACAATATTATAAAACAAAAGAAACCACAGATGACCTTATCTTTAAATCATAGGTACAGAAATGGCTATTTAACTTTTCTGCCGTCTTACACTTTTTCATACAAAGCCATGATTCTTTTATTATATTGAGACTTAAATTGATTAACATTAATACATTGTTTCATTTCCAAATCAAGCTCATTCCACTTTTTTACACCAGCCACAGAAACACACATTTGTTTCAAAGTGGTTCTTGCAAATGGGAGTTCAAAATCATATTTTCTTCTGCTTGTCGAACAATTTCTATTGAAAAGACTCTGGAGTCCGCCCGGCAACAATCGACGATTTGCTTTAAACATAATCAACAAGGTTTGTGAAGAGATAATATCAGTAAGCTTTAAAAGTTTTGACTTCAGAAACAGTTCGTTTGTGTGATCTCGTGGTGCAGCTGCATGTAGAAGACGTATTGCTCGCTTTTGAGTCAAAGTTAGAGACATTAAATTTGACTTATAAGAATTTCCCCAAATTTCTACACAATACATAAAGTAAGGCAAAATTAAGGAACAATAAATAATTTTTCTTGCATCATAATTCAGTTTGTCTTTAGCTCGACTCAAAACAGCAAGGTTCCTGCACAATTTAGTTTTAATGTAATTCACGTGAGACTTCCACTTTAATTTCTCATCAATAATAACACCCAAAAATCTATATTCAGAAACTCTTTCAAGACTCATTCCATTCCAAACTAAATCTGAACACTCGTTTTCCTTTAGATTTGTAAACAACATATATTTTGTTTTATTAATATTTAAAGATAGTTTATTTTCGCTAAACCATTTCTGAAGTTGAGCCATTTCTCGAGCAACTGTTTTTAACAATAAGGGAAGATTCTTACCAGAACAAAAAAAATTGGTGTCATCAGCAAAAATAACAAATTCTAATATTTTTGACACTTCGTGAAGATCGTTAATGTATAAAATGAAAAGTTTTGGTCCTAATACCGAGCCTTGTGGAACTCCACATTGTATTTGTTGGCGACTAGATACATGCCCATCAAATTCAACATACTGCTCCCTTTTTTCCAAATAACTTTTTACCCACTTTAATACTACTCCCCTTATTCCATAAGCCCCTTATGGACATAATCTAAATTATTTTCACATCAATGTGAGAAGAAAAATTTTGTTTGTTTTTTTGTAGGTTATTCTGCTAAAATTTGACTCGACCCCCGGGCCGCATGTTTGAGACCCCTGATTTACAGCCTCTTTGTGACCTAACCTTTACTGTATTAACAGTAAATATATAAACAAATATTCCTTGGCCTCTTAATTCATGTATAATGTCTGCACTGCTAATCAAATAATGTCCTGTTATTAAAGGAATGTATAGAAAAATAACTCATGCAGTACTGTAG
The DNA here is from genome assembly GCA_020466265.1 of Siphamia tubifer. Taxonomy (NCBI): domain Eukaryota; kingdom Metazoa; phylum Chordata; class Actinopteri; order Kurtiformes; family Apogonidae; genus Siphamia; species Siphamia tubifer. Next base: position 9,715,740 of record CM035796.1, read on the forward strand.
TGTGGGTGTTTGCTTATGTCCCACATGTGAGTTCTGTATTTACAAACAGTGGGTGATTATTGGTTTAATTTAGAAATCTTTCTTTCTTTCTTTTTTTTTTTTCTGAAACTTTTCTGCTCCACTTTTTTAACAGTTGATGTGGTGCACTCACACATCCTTTTCTAGCGCCGTGTGTGTAATTAACTTTTGTCTGTACCTTTCATCAGCACAAACTGTGAAACTTAATAGAGATACAGCCAGAACAAAGAATGCAAAAAAAAAATAAAAAATGGGGCTCTGTCATAGGAATCAGACTCCTGGGAGAACAGTGCGATAAACCATTCTGCATGGATCTACTTTGGTGAAGGTACACATGAATGCATTAGCATTTTCAGTATGTGTCTCCTTTTGGTGCCCGTGGGGACCTTTATGGACACACTGAATCTGCATTTGGCTATTAATTATCAAAGGAAAATGCATTATTTAGCCCACACTCCTCCTTTTTTTGTGCAATTACCTTCGAAGCTTCTCCTTTTCTTACAATTATCCAGGGACAGAGGCTGCCTCATGGCTCCGCCGTGGCCCGACTCCTACAGCTCATTGTAGGCAGAACAAGAGCCACACAAAATTAAAAGACCTCTACTAAATAACAAACTTTTTTAATTGCCAGACCTGGTTTTCACCACCTTAATATGGGTTCAAGATTAATTGTGAAGCAGGTTATATTTCATGTAAATAACACACATGTGTCATACATATGCATTAGCTGCTACGGTACCACCTCTGGTTACATGAATTGAAGCAATTTCATAGAGCTTGTGTTATTACCAACAGAAAAAAACAAATACAGACTTTATTGAAAATCTATTATTTTCTCCTCTATATAATTACAGATGATGTAGATGACAACACTGATATAATCATTCCCCCTCTTTCCTCGACATCCATTTTTTGACCGAAAACTGAAACGTTTCAGGTCAACTTAGTCTGGTTATCAATACTTAATAAACATATGCCATTATAATCTACAGTCTGGTGTGTAAACTGCCTGAATTGGAAGAAACATGAAAGAAAATCATTTGAATCTGTAATATATAATTTGTGTGAATATGTTATTATCATTTATTTTCAATGTAATGAATCAATCATAATGTAGCTTGATAAAATCAGGACCTTCCCTGTTGCTCACATCCATCCACATCCTATTTATTGACCTGAGCTCTTGTGTGGTAGTGTTTTTTGTTTTTTGTTCTTTTGCACTGTGGATGGGAAGTGCCAATCCAGTTTCGCTGTTTGCTTTTTGCACAATGACAACAATAAAGTCTAAGTCATGTGCAATAACAACAGTCATAACAACAGTTTTTAATTGTGTAATTGGAATAATAGTTTTAATATATTTATTCTTCTTACTCTTCTTTTAACTGTATTTATTGTATTTTATGCCTCTCAAATTCTTATATGTTTACACTTTATTTTTGCACTGTGGGTGGGAAGTATGTACCATTCCAATTTCATTGTTTGCTTTGTTTGCACAATGACAATAAAGGTTATTCTATTCTATTCTATTATAACAGTGTTTCTCAACCAGTGTACGGTGGCACATTAGTGTGCTGTGAAAAATGGTGTAATTTAATTTCACTTTATTGGTAATGTAAGTGAGCAGCGTGTTATAGATACATACAGTTAGGGTTAGGGTTAGGCTTAGGGAGGTCTGGGCTACTTTGCTGAGGCTGCTGACCCCGCGACCTGGACCTGGATGAAGCGGGAGACGACGAGAGTAACAACAACACACCCCACTGATCCACACAGAGCTGTTTAGCTGTGGTTGTCTTTCTTAAATTCCTGCAAGAGTGTTAGCTTTGTGTTTAACTAAACAGGCTCAGGTTTTACACTGAATGAGTAAATCAAGACTAAATTTTCATTATATTTCAATAAATATTTTTCTTTGGTCATGTGCCTTGTGATGTTTCTAATGTAAAATATGTACCGTGGCTCAAAAAGGTTTGGAAACACTGCATTATAGGACCCCCTTATCTGCTCCTCTACAGTGGCAACACTAGCTACTGTTAGCTTAGAACAACTCACTGGTTCACAGCACATAACAGACTCCAACACAAACATAATGTAACATACACAAGCATATGTAAATGTTAGACATGGCACCTTGAATATAAATACATTTACACAGAATGTGTTACTGGTATAAATGTGTAATATGCAAATGTTACATGGGAAGCATATTCTGTACCTATGTGTGAAACAGATGGACTTAATAATTGTCACACACACACACACATATATATATATATATATATATATATATATATACATATATATATATATATATATATACATATATATATATATATATATATATATATATACATATATATATATATATATATATATATATATATATATATATATATATATATATATATATATATATATATATATATATATATATATATATATATTCTTGTATGGCTGTCTTTGACTTAGAAAGTTTTGGTTTAGTCGTGTAGTCAGTAGTTGGAGCAGCTTTGGTCTTTGCCCAGCATGTGAGGACTGGAGCAGAAAAAAATATCACTGTCAAAAAAACACATTAAAGGCTGTATGGGAGCTGTAATGATGAATATGCTGATTCCCGGTTCCAGCCCAGGTGACCAGGGCTAGTCCAGAGTCCCAAACTAACCATGTGTGTTTTGCAGTGTGTCCTGCGCCTGCTGCAGATGATGGCGTCCTGGCAGAGCAGGGTACAGAGTGTTGGCTGCAGAGTGCTTCTGTGAGACAGCAACAGCTGCCTCCCATCAATATTAACAGGCAGTGGTTAACATTGGCTGCCCCCAGTGGTGAGGTGCTGTGCTTTCTAAGACCCTCAGGAGGTTCTGCAGCCTCTCCACCTTGACAGCACCATCATCACTTATTCATCCAACACCTGTCACCCCCCCCCCTCTCTCTCTCTCCCCACAACCCCTTCTACCCCTGACTGCCAAACATTGGAGCTCATGAGCTCATAGCTGCCTTTCCAAATCTGCTGAATTGCTTCTTTGTGTTTTAACATCCCCCTTCAAAACGTACTCACACAGTGCAGTGCACATCCTCACCTCACAACGATACGGTATACGTGCATGTTAAATGGAACAAAGCAGTTGGCTCAAACACTGCATTGGGGATGATTTAGACTAATGTGAAAAACTAATGGCAGTGCCATTACTCCAAACAGCCTCCACTTAGCTGTGCAGGCAGACTGGATTGGCTGTTTCCTGAAGATAGGCACATTTCAGTGACTCTGGAGGTGTTTTGTGAATGCCAGGGAGCGCTGTTAGTTACCCGAACAGTTGTTGTATACACTCGTTCAAAACCATCCAAACACATAAGTGAACGGGTAGAATCAAAACACTTGTCTTTCAACTCGTGACTTTTCCGTGAAAAATTGTGATGCAACCATTGTTTTGCATCACAAAAGGATTAAAGGCCTTTCCTATGATAAGCACAATATCCGTTAATCAGTTAGCTCATGCATTTCAATCTCTCCAAGCTGTACCTTACAAACTCCATTCAGTTTGGATGGCAAAACCAGAGCAGGAAAAGAATACATGTGGAGGAAGAATAGATCTGTCAAGAGAAATGCATGTGTGAATAGCATTTTCTGCTTTATTAGTCATACTTAATAGCTTTGAAGGAGCTGTGAGGAATGTGAAAGCCTTCTATCCCAAATCCATAACTTGCGGCAAATAGTTTTTGTGATCAAATAATATCATCTGACAATTTAATTATTCATAGAGGGGTCTGGTTTTGTGTTTGGATGCTTCTATTGAGAGAGACTTTTTAGCAGGCAGAACAAAGCACACATGATATGAATTCAACTGTACACACTGTCATTGGCTGAAAACGTAACATCTACGCTCAGACTGTGCCATTGTGTGCTTGTGTTTTTCACCACTTCCCTGTTTTTCTAAAGAGATGACACTGAATTCTTTTGGTGTTTCACTGCTATTTTAAAACACCACTAACAACAGAGGCTACATTTTCTTTTTGTCATAAAAGGGCTTAAACAGTCGGCTGATTATTTAGTGTATGACTAATTATTCAGAGGCCGAGTTATTAGAGTTTGGGCATTTTCAGAGGTTTTTAAGAAAAAAAAAAAATCTCCCTTTTGGTTTGGCTTGGATTTTGAGCTAGTTTTTGTTCAGTGCAAACATTTAGTTTCAATTCATTTTCACTTTCATCTTAGCTGTAGTGGGCGGAGCCTTTATTTACATAAGCAACAGATGAAGATGATGATAGACAAAAGAATGAACCATACCAGGCTATTATTTCAAGGAGGTCTGCCTTGAAGATAGGCCTTTATTTATATATATATATATATATATATATATATATATATATATATATAAATAAAAACAATCTGTCTGATTAAATGTGAAACCTACCCTCTCTCTCTCTCTCTCTACCTTCTTAAACAGACTCAAAACTCACCTCTTCCAAATTGCATACTCTTCAACTTTTCTTTTCTTCGCTCTTTCTATTTATTTCATCTTATTTATTTATTTTTTCTGCCACAGCCACCTGTTATCATCCATGTAGTTTTTGGTTTTAGACCTGTTTTTATACAGTTTTTACTCTGTTTGTTAAGAGAGTTTTGAAAAGCACTGATAAATAAGCGCTTATCATTACATTTGTGTTTATAACACTTATTCTGTTGAAAAAGTCTTTGTTTGTCTTTGGAGTAACTTTTCGGTGTTGTGTTTTATCGGTAGTTTAATTTTCCATTTGTACAACATATCTATAAAAAATGCATAATAAGTAAGGCCCACTATTGTCACATTATTTAGTCAGGATACAGAGACGTAAGCAGGGTTCAGCAGTATGAGGACACGTATGTTTTTTTAGTCATGACGTTCCTACTAAACCAGGGGTGTCAAACATGTGGCCCGGGGGCCAAATTCGGCCGTCAAAAGGGTCTAGTCCGGCCACTGGGATAAATTAGTGAAATCAAAAATGATATTGAATATATTGATAATTTTATTTCAGGTTCCACATACAGATAAAAATGGGTTGGATCAGTAAAATACTAACATAATAATAACCTATAAATACTCACAACTCCACATTATTTTATTTTAAACATTTTCATGTCATTTTACTGTATTCACAATAAAACCAACTATTATTTCACAAAAACGTGACCAAACCTGAACAAATATGAACATTTTGAAATATAAGTTTAAAAATGTTTGACACTGGTAGGTCAGTAATAAACCAAATCAACAGATATGTTTTAGTAGCTGAAAATATAAATGAACTTGATTTTCTGCAAATTTTGTATTTTCATTCTTATTTCCTTTATTTTTTTCATTTATGTACCAAGTTGTTCTCTGTAAATGTTTTTGTACTTATCTTACATAAATAGCTGTTTGTCAAAAATATAACTAGTAAATCTTGTGTCATAAGAAGCAATGTCTTCTATGTGTGATCAGTGTTGGTGCCACTTAAAATACATGTAGTGTAAAACTACAGTTTTCTGTAACTTACTGTAACATTCATATTTTGCACTGCAAGTACTTTTGGGGTATTTTTTTTTGTAATTTAACTACTCAATTTTCAAACTACAATTTTCAGCAACATTTTTTTTTTGTAAAATAAATTGTATTTCACGCTTGAATGAAAGCCTTGCTTTGGAAGGCATGGTGACCTCGATACCTCTGATTGTTTTTTGTTTGCTCTGGCAGTACTGGAATCCTTCATCATTACTAACACTGTGTATCATCACCACCGTGGACAAGCCTCCCACCAGCACTACCCTCCATAACGACGCACCAACCCAACTATGGTCATATTTAAACAAATACATGCTGTTGGATGTCAATGCCTCTTCACTTACAGTATGAGCTGTGTAAAAAAAAGCATCAAACATGGAGAAGGTGATATGTATATAAATAAATATATATATATATATATATATATATATATATATATATATATATATATATATATACACAGGATCTTCCAAAAAATATCATTCATTAATTAGAATTACTTTATTATCCTATAAATTAATTCCCAATTTACAATTATTTATTTTCTTAGCAACAAAAGAGGTAGAAAACTGGGAATATATTCCCATTCCAAACACTTTTTTTCTGGGTATATTATATAAACTACACCAACTACATTTTAGTTTGTTTTAAGAAAAAAAAAATAAAGTTTTCCATTTATATACTAAAAAGGTAGAAAGGTCAACAGCTAAAACACATCAGTGGTAATATGGGAGGATTCAGATAAGATAGACTCTGGGATTTTTTTTGCATTAAATCATGTTGCTTTGATTTTTTGTGTTTCTGAATGAATCATTTTATCTTTATTTCATCGATGTTATTTTATTTATTTTATTTTTTGAACTTTTTTTGTTTGTTTTAGCTTTGCCCAGTTTTTAACCATGACAACCCTGCTGGGAAATACTGCACACAGTATATATTCTCTTCATTAAATCAATTTTGTATGGTCTTTTAAGGTTTGTATCATTACGGTTGCACTTACGTTGGATATCAATCGTGACGGTGGCGTCTTTTCCAGTGGGCGCTGCTTTGTTGGAGGCTCGGCAGGTGATCTGCTGACCTGACTCGATGTTGGAGGGAGACAAATAGAGTGTGCTGACGGTGCTCTCACTCTTACCATCCCGCAGCAGGGTCTGAGAATAAGGATAAAGAAGGAAAAGAAAGGTGTTTTTAAAAAAAAAAAAAAAAAAATCATATTTCTGCATTATCCATGAAAGCTCCAAACTTCAGTAATGAGCTGTTTGACCTTGAGTGAAAGTGAATAGAAGATTTCCACTACATTTATTTGTATATTTAGAGAGCACGGGAATGGAAAAAAATGTAAAAAAAACTTGAATTGTTTTCACACAGTCTTGTGCTCGGAGCCGCTTGTAGGAAATAAGTCTGAAAAAAATGAAATGATTTGGCCAATACTCCCTTTGAACAGGACTATTTCACTTCCAGGTTCTCATTTGCGTTCACTTAATCCGGCACTTAACTGAACCCTCTCAAGGCCACAGAGTGAGGCCAACCATACGATAATAATAATCTTCCCTTTAACTTCCACGGACAGAAAGCACACAATGCTGTAGGCTGCGGTATGCCATTAGGAAATGGATGTTACAGTTATTTTAAAATAACAAAAGTCCACAAAATAGTCTTTAGAAGCTTATATTCTTTATTTATGGAATGATGAATATTTTATACAACAGGAACATATGATTTCTTAATTCAGCTCAGTTTAGAAATGCTTCAAAATGCTAATAAATATAATAATAATACTAATACTAATACTAATAATAATAATAATAATAATAATAATAATGATAATGATAATAATAATAACCACAACAATAACAATAACAATAACAATAATAATAATAATACATTTTATTTGCATAGTGTTTTTCATGGCACTCAAAGATGCTTTACAAACAAAAACAAACAATAGCAAACAGAGCAATCGCAGAATTAAAGCAGACAGAATAAACTGTAATCAAACATTAAAAGCAATCTTGAATAAATGAGTTTTTAAAAAGGATTTAAAAGTGTTGAGGTCAGAACAGTGACTGATTTATTTGTTTGTTTTAAATAAAAGTCGCATTTATTAAAGTACTCCAAAACTAGCTACTACATTGAATAGTCAATCTTCAGTATCATCCAGCCAGCAAAAATACAAATAAAATATCAATTAAATAAATAGTAATGACAGACAGGAAATGTTACAATGGATGGTTAAGTGTAAGCAGTATTTAAACTGAAAACAGAACATTTTAAAGATAAGTCTGAGTGAAGACCAGGGAAGGAGAACCTGTCCTTTATTAAAATGATGGATCCGGTTGTGAGCGATAGGTCAACTTTTAATCCTCCTGGAAGCTATATGACTCCACAAAAATAAGGCTCACTGGCTGTAAATGAAGAGCAGGATTAACAGGAAGGAGAGAATACCCGGGCATGTAACAACATCACGTCACCAGGGAACAGGAGACAGAAAAAAAAAAACATGACTCTTATGGTCCTGGAACACTTTGAAAAGTCTTTGAAAATCCTAATGTCAGATCCTGTCACACACCTGAAGGGAATAAGTCGTACGCCAGGAGATTTGTCAATGACCAGGGTCACTGTTTGCAATAGTACAATTAGATTTATTTTGATATTTGGTTTGTTTTACTTGATTTAAAGTCCGAGCACCAGAAAAAAACAGCCACATTTGATTTGATTTGATTGATTTATTTCAAACATGTGCAAAGTGCAACAATAATAATAATAATAATAATAATAATAATAATAATAATAATAATAATAATACACAATGACATGTCCGAAAAGGAGTAGGATGAAGCATAAGCTTATTTAATCCTACCCCTTCTTCACTTCCCCAATAACCTGAATTCATCTGATAGCAATATAGTGCATAGTACAAAAATGATGATAATAATAAAAATAATAACAATAACAATAATAACAATGACAATAATAACAATACCAATAATAAATAACGGAAGTACTAAACATATAAATATATACAAAAAGCAAAACAGAACACAAAAAAACCCCCAAAAAACAAATGTGCTGATAGGAAAGTAGGTAACAAATAAGTTTTTTGTTTGTTTGTTTGTTTGTTTTCCTTTTTTCTTCCCTTCCTTCTTCTTCTTTTCCCTTTCTTTTTTTTTGTTTTTCGTTTTTCTAATTTGTCTGCATTTTGTTCTTATTTTTATTTCATTTTTTTCATTTTATTTATCTATTCATTTGCTTATTTTATTCATTTATTAATTTTTATATATCTTTTAACCCCACAGAGGGGGAGTCAACATTGCTTGAGATCAATGCATATTCCAGTCTTGCAGCCATATACTATACTATTTAGTGCATGTGTGTGACCATCATTGGTCCTCCCCGAAAGCTGAGCAGACATCCCCCATTAGAACTCTCCCTTACAAGCCAGTGAGGGCAGTGCTACACCTGTGTGATGTGATAGTTTGTATGTTTGGTTTCTTCACCTTTACAACTCCACAGAAGAAAAAAGGAGCTGCTCCGACCACGTCACTGCAGAAACTGGTTATTAATGTTATGTTTCTGCACAAATCTGGGTTTTATAGTAGTTTCTTGGTTTATGTTTTGCATCTATTATATTGGTTGTTGACAACATTCACGTCACTAAACTTCACTATAAAATCAGCCAGGACTAAAGTCTTATAAGATTAGAAAATATGCTTTATTATCCTGGAATGCAAAGACAAAACATATCATCTTTAACTTAAACAAATGGTTCCAGGTACAGCACACCCTGCCTCTCACATATAGTTTATGCTTTTATTGGTTTTTAAGTCTTAATGGTTGTGGCCCTATATATCTGTTTTTAACATATGAACCCTCTCTGACACTCAGGTCCTCAGGTAGTAAGTGTTTAATTGTCCCTAGAGTTCACACTAAAACACATGGTGAGGCCTCATTCAGTTTTTATTTCCCCAAACTATAGAACAGTCGACCTGAGGGTCTGAGGTCCGCTGCCTGTGTTCATATTTTTAAGGGTAAACTGAAAACCTACCTTTTTAACTTAGCTTTTAGCTACATTTTACTCTTAACATTATTTCATTCTGCCATTTTATTTATTTACTTTTACTACTTTTACTTTTATTTTATTACTATTATTTATTTATTCTATTCTTTTTAATTCTGTAAATCATTTAACTTGTTCCTAGTTCCAAGTGCTATAGAAATAAAGATTGATTGATTAATTGTCTTCATGTTTAAGTCTTAATGTTTATCGGGTCTGCTTTAACATATGAACCCTCAGGTCCTCAGGTAGTAAAAGCTTTTAACTGTTCTTAGAGTTAACACCAACATACATAGAGAGGCCTCATTCAATTTTTTATTTCCCCAAACTATAGAACAGTCGACCTGAGGGTCTGAGGTCCGCTGCCAGTGTTCATATTTTTAAGGGTAAACTGAAAACCTAGCGTTTTAGTTTAGCTTTAAATTAAATTCTTACTTTTAACATTATTTTATTCTGCTGATATTCTTATTTAGTTATTTTATTTAATTTTTTTTCCCCCTTCTTTTCTTTAATAATTTTTTTAACTGTATCAACAACTGGGGTATAATAGGGGGAGGGGGTGTAAAGGGGTGTAAGGTGCTATGGTAAATGGACTGCACTTATATAGTTCTTTTCCACCTTCATGGTGTTCAAAGTGCTTTACATTAGCCTCATATTCACCCATATATAAATAAAGTTTGATTGATTTGATTGATATTGGAGCCTATTTTGGCATTGATCCAAAATATGCATGTGATGACATCAGCATATTCATTTTCTCTACATACAATTGCACTCATACTGTAAGTTTACATAAATGCACACGGGACAGTCTGGAATATTCCAACATGACATGACCTGTCATTAGCTACAGTAGAAAAGAATCCAGTTGAAGGAGTGTCCGTGACTTATTTGACGTTCACCTGCCTGTAGTTAAAGCTTTACTTATAAATAAAATGATCTTTACAGAGGCATATATACTGCATCTGTTAATACATGCATAACCTTCATATTTCTTGAACTATAAATAACCCAAGACAGTTTAAATGTGCATTACCTACTCACATTTCTAACAGTGCAGGTTTCTCTCTTCTCTGATTAACTACCATTGTGTGTTACTTTTTTCTTCCACCATTGAAATGTGATTATGCACAGGAAACTATTGTTCCTGTTATATCATTTGCTAGGCTGAAATACAATAAAACAATAACTCCATTATTATACCTTTCTTCTAAAATACTTGCTAAACACTTACGTCTAAGTTCAGGCTAAAGAAAGTGTTTTTTTTTTTTGTTTGTTTGTTTGTCTTTCGTCTTTGTTAATCAATATCAATAAAAAGAAAAATTCAGCACAAACACCAGCAGGTACTCAAATAATAAAATGCTTAAAGGCATGGCAATTGGTAAAAAAGATATTATTAAAACATAACTGGAAACATATTTAAACTGTCTCTTGATGATAATGTTCTGACAAATCTAATCAATAGAATGTTATTACTATATTTGTAAAGAGAAAAGTATCCACAGTATAATACAGTTGGTGAAAAGAGGAATCCCTAATAGATACTGCAAAAGCCCCTCACTTTCCCCTTGATGCGTGTCACTGAGCACAGGGCAATTTAAAGATGCACATAATCAGTTCAGAAAAAAATGCTGAGATATAATTCAGCGAGTGGTGAGAGACCCTCATTTTAGTGCGTATACTGTACAGCCAAGAGTCAAAAGTCCAATCCTGCAACTTCTATAATGTGGATTAATGGTTTTTCTCTGTCTGGTAGCAGAATGCCTTCCAACTTCACACTCCCACAGACTTTCCATTAAAATGATGATCATCATCAGGGTTATTTTCTTAGATACGACTCCCTACCCACATTGAACTAAGCAAATATGTGGGATCCTTCCATTGGATGGTTATTGTCATGATGAATATGGTATTCAACTGTAACTAATGCAGTAGCTTCTCTAGTGGCCAGTGGAATTAGAGGGGAGGGGAGGGGAGGGGAGGGGAGAGGAGGGGAGGAGGGCAGAGAAGAGGAGAGAGGAGGGGAGGTAAGGGGAGGGGAGGAGGGGCAGAGGAGAGGAGAGAGGAGGGGAGGTAAGGGGAGGGGAGGAGGGCAGAGAAGAGGAGAGAGGAGGGGAGGTAAGGGGAGGGGAGGAGAGAGGAGAGGAGGGGAGGAGGGGAGGAGGGCAGAGAAGAGGAGAGAGGAGGGGAGGGTAAGGGGAGGGGAGGAGGCAGAGGAGAGGGGAGGGCAGGTAAGGGGAGGGGAGAGGAGGGGAGGAGAGGAGGGGTGGGGAGAGGAGGAGAGGAGAGAGGGGAGGGGTGGGGAGGTAAGGGGAGGGGAGGGGAGAGGAGGAGAGGAGAGGAGAGGAGAGGAGAGGAGAGGAGAGGAGAGGAGAGGAGAGGAGAGGAGAGGAGAGGAGAGGAGAGGAGAGGAGAGGAGAGGAGAGGAGAGGAGAGGAGAGAGGAGAGGAGAGAGGAGAGGAGATCTTCATCATCATTGTAACAAGTGCAAGTATAATCTTTCTGTCAAAATCAGATTCTGAAAAATTAATTCATGCATTTACACAAATCACAGTCGACAGCTAATGGTTTATTCACTAAACTTCCCACATCAATCATTCACAGGTTACACTTCACTCTAAATGCAGCTGCATCTACTGCATTATTATTATTAGTGGGACCAAGAAACATCAACACATCATGTTCATTCTTTAATCCTTGCACTAGTTGGTTACCTGTTAAAACAAGAATCTATTTTAATATCCTGCTTCTGGTTTAGCCTAGCCTAGCCTAGCCTAGCCTAGCCGTGCTAGACGCACCTAGTGGCAGCAATTTTAATTTGCTACCGGGGACGGTCTAGTTACGCTCAATGTAACTTTTGTTTTTTTCGCTGTGAGAGGGTAGACGTAACAAAGTAACAACTGAGCTCCGACGATTCAGAGAGAAACAACCATAGAAGAAGAAGAAGAGTAATAACAATAGATGGTCGCCGACAAGGTGGCGATTTCTTTTTATCAAGTGTGAGAAAACGTCAGCTCCATAATCCACCATTTTGTTTCGTCATTCCTAACTCCTCTGTGAACTCTAACTACATCATCCTAAAGATTACACTGATTGGTTGTAGTAATAATAATAATAATAATAATGTTTATTTATATAGCACCTTTCATACAAACACTGTAGCCCAAAGTGCTTCATATTGATTAAAAATCAAAATACAATTTTAAAACAGGGTGAAATAAAAAAAAAAAAAACATTAAAATTTGATTGCACAAAATTATACAAACACTGTAGCCCAAAGTGCTTCACATTGATTAAAAATTCAAGTATAATTTTAAGACAAGGTGAAATAAAAATTTGATTCCACAAAATTATAAAATTACAAAAGTCCCACATAAACTGATTATACAGCACAAACTATAAGGAATATAAAGAACGAGGTCACAGAATTATGACTCCATTCTTTATCTCCCTTCAAAGGCTGATGAAAATAAAAATGTTTTAATGTACTTATAAATATACTCAGTGAACTAGCTTCCCTGATGTCTTTTGGAATTGTCTTCCATAACTTTGGTCCATAGTTAACAAAGGCTGCGTCCCCAATTTTCTTTGGAATATAGGACCGTCCTATTACATACAGAGGGATTTGAAAGACAACATTTTAGCCCCGCCTCCCCTGACTATGATGCATTCCTAGACCCAGACATGAAATGAATGGGGACAGTGCGGCCGGGCTAGGGTTGGGCTGGACCTCAGTCTATCATAGATAAACTGGACTCATCACTTGCACCCCAGCAACGCTCAACTTACTCATACCTCACACCACATCCAAGAGAAAAAAAAAAAAAAAAAAAAAAAAAAAGGTGTGTGTGTGTGTGTATGTGTATGTGTGTGTGTGTGTGTGGGGGGGGGGGGTTAGTGTATCTACCCCACAAAATAGAACACAGTGTATGTACATATGTTCATTTACTTGTCCTCTATCTTTGTTTTGTTTATATTAGCTGCTGTTATATACCTGTGGTGAGTCTCTCTTATGCATGTGATGAATATAATATATAACATAATATACTTTTAAAAGCTAATCTGTTCATTATATATTGAAACCTAAATAAAAACAGCTACAAATAAATAGGTTTTGGAAAAATAATAAGTAAATATTTTAAACAAAACATACTTTTTGTATGTTTATCTATTAAGTCAGACAAACACACTTGCAGCTCTTCCTCATTTGTTCACCAGGAAGCCACCTTGTTTTGTTGACCTTTTGACCTTTGCTCCATGAGTCACCTCCACCACTAAACATTACATTTTCTTCCTGTCTCTAAAGCATGACGGCAGTACTCAGGTGACATTGCTGGTTAACTCGTAAATAAGGATAAAGAAGACCTTTGAACTTTGGTGACCCTGTGACCTTTTTTTTATTTTATTTTTTTTTTTACAAATTACAAGTTAAACAATAAATAATCTGCACGATTTGAAGCTCATAAGAAGCTACTGACATCTCTTTTCATTTCCATTATCACGACAACCCTCCTTTTGTGTTTAATTTGTGACCTTTGATCTGTTTATATTTCCAGCTTCAGGCCACAGACACGTTCCCAATAAGAAAAGTTCTTTACAAATATCTTACGTTTTGGATTTTCTTCATATATCTTCACAACCAAAACTGACCAGTTTCCAAAGGAGACGTTTTTTTGTTTTGTTTTTTTTTTTCCTTTCTTTCTTTCCAGGGAGCCACTGGACTTATTTATTGTCAGTGTAGAAGGAAAAACAGGAACATGTTGCCTGAGATAGGTAATCCATCATAGTGTACAGCATGTCATCTTTTGTTTTTGTAAAAATTATGCTATCATGCAGGTAATTCAGCTGGGAGGAAGTTGCTATTTGGAAACTGCATTGGGTTGGATATGAAAAACACAGTCATAAATCTAAAAAAAAAAAAAAAAAAAAAAAAAAAACCCGATACAAACATCTACATTACTCCACGAGACCCCGTAGGATAGTTTGTTTTGGTTTTGATCTAAGAGTAAATATTCTCCCGCATACAGTAAGACCGCCTTTTGCATTAAAAGCAGAAGGAGCAGCGGAACAGAGCAGGCAAGTGTGAAAGACAACAATTATCTAATGGAAGCTCAACTTGTTGGGGGGGGGGGGGGCAGCTGGGAGCCTCTGTGATCATGGGCTTCTTCCCCACACAGGCTGAATCAGCTCCTGTGGGACGTCGTCACCAAGCCTTCAGGGCAGGAATGGGCCCGGGCACCCACTCCCACTGGTGCATCTTAGCTTCAAGAACAACACAGAACAATGGAGTTTATGCTTGATGGTGAGTATTTCTACAATGTGAGCCAACAGAATGTTCCCTCCTCGAGACCCAGTCCAATCCTTAGGGAGAAGGCCTCCTGGGAAAGAGCCGTTCACTGCTGTATTCATCACTTTAGGGCCGTGATGGCTGTGTGTGGTACAAGGAATCACTGGGGAATGAAAACAGCAAGGGTGTTTCCACTTGTTGCTGCTTGTTTAAGGTGAACTACTCAAATGATTATTATTATTATCTATGCAATATAAGAATCTACTTCAAATCCCTTATGTGCATAAATAGAATAATGTTGAATTTGGAAACGTATGGCAGAG